>JAECUM010005862.1:0-22412 GCA_016617855.1 Megalonaias nervosa | reverse complement strand
CCTATATACTGTACAATTAGTGGTATCACTTCAGTGAATTATTATATATTCCATTGTATCTCTCATTCTTTCTTTTCTCTGGTGACTCGTTGGTGGTGGTGATATAGTGGATGAGATGACGATGAAATAAATGTAAACGTAGCAGTTTATAACAAATATGCATTTCCTGTTTTATATGGAAAAATTAAATTGCTAAAAGGTCACTTGACCATCACCCGAATTACTTACAATAGTTTTATTGTCAGAGTCTAGATCACCGTCACCCAAGAAATCATCGAAATACACCTGCGATTCGCCAGTTGGTATGCTGGCGTTGAGAACCGTCTGGGTCATAGTTCCTCTGAGAACCTCTCCAAGACTGTCTCTTATAAAGTCCATTACCTGCAAAGTGGAGAGGATATTTGATGGAGGCAGGGCACATTTTATAAGGGACACTTTAATCTGGTCAAACATTTGAGCGAAGCTATCATTTCTATTTACGAATATCGAGGTGTATTAGCCAGCATTTTCTGATAATTATTGACCGCTTTTATCTTTTTATATTTATTATTAACCTCACAGAACGAAGGTAACGCACCTACTTGTACTTCGTCTCTGTACAAGGAACTGACACATAATAAGGACAAGATAAAAATGAATGAATTTTAGATTATATCGTTTTGTACACACTGGCCTAAGATAAAATGAGGGTAAAAGTAAACTATTTCAACTCATGGAATTCTCCGTGCATATTTGCTTAGAGCATACAAGGGCAAAAGAGAACACATTTTGGGACATATATCTGCCTTGTACTTTAAAATCGTATTTGAAAGTAAGTCTTCTAAGACGATAATAGAGAGAATACCAACAATTCTTATCGAATCCATATAATGTTCTAATGGTGGGTCACAGTTAAACAGCTAAGCAAGAAATAATGATGTATTAATCTAAAAAAAAAATAATGATGTGTTAATCTAAAAAAATAATGATGTGTTAATCTCAATAAATAATGTAGGCTTTAAGAATATTGCTTATAAATATTAATATTATTATGTAAATATTAATTTTATTGTTTATTAATATTAATTACTATTTCTTATAAATATTAATATTAATATTTCTGTATGATTAGGATTAATGGGAAAACGTAACTCAGCGAGCATCACACGAGAGATATGGTTGAAACTATATTGATGCCGTAAAGCGTCAGAGTAACACAGTGTCATACATATGCATTCACATCGTTCTTTTCTGTTTTGGTGAAGGCCATTATAGCCGTTTACGGTTACGTGCTACGTATGCTTGATGACTCAGTCCTGAGATGCAATTAAACAAACTCCAACCATGCTTACTTTATAAACATGATGACCATGCATATTTTATGCATTCCCTAGACCATCACAATTTTCGGTATGATTTTATCCGGAACTGTAACCTGCTCTATCAATTCATAAATAATTAGACTAACCGGATATGGTAAGGGACCCTTCTTGGTGCTCTATTAATTCATAACTAATTAGACTAACCGGATATGGTAAGGGACCCTTCTTGGTGCTCTATTAATTCATAAATAATTAGACTAACCGGATATGGTAAAGGACCCTTCTTGGTGCTCTATTAATTCATAAATAATTAGACTAACCGGAAATGGTAAGGGACCCTTCTTGATGCCTCTTTGCAGCTCAGCGTACGTTCGTGCAACGAACCAGTAGAACTCGAAGGCGGACGGGTAATAGAGAAGAGCAAGGTCAGGTCTTGAAGAAAAATTGTAGTTGATCATGTGAGCCAGTAAGTTTGAAGTGTTCAGATAAATTTGCTGAAAATTGAAAGTAAAATTTACACTACTGTCAACAAATGTTTGCCATAGTTGTACACACCATTGCGACATTTAGTTATTGGTTTCAAGCGCTTTGAATGACAACTTTCCATTAATAAACATCTAAAGCGAGGGCCCGAATAAATACGAGTATATTCCTTCCGAAGTTTTAAATTATTTCAATGACTAAAAATAAACATGAAAATGAACGCTATTTAAATATTTATACCATATCATATACCGCTAATATTTTAATTTTCCTGTCATATTTTCTGACACACTGTAGCAAACGTAGAAAAGAAACTATAATTCAAGATGACGATTTTAAACAGTTGTTTATAAATTAGTTGGGAATTAATTACGAGTCCCAATTATGATCATGTTAATGTGCATCGCTAATAAATGCATATATAAATAAACATGTCGTACCATTAAATCCGGATCCTGAAGAAGGTTCGGATCCGCTAGTCCACTCAGAATGGAAGATGTTATGCCAAACACTCCATTGGCAGCGACCGTAGCGTCAACATTATTGATGTTGAAGGGCATATCCACTCCTTTGGGACCCATTGTCTGAACTTCATTTAAATCTTGAATCTGTTACATACAATGCATATAAGACGTTTTCGAAATAAAATGCTCAGACCTATTACAAATAGCTATCAGAGGAGTGATAGTTGAACAATTCAAAGATTTTTAAAAAATAATTTACCGGACCTTCCTGTTCTCCATTTTATTACTTAGCCATAATTTACTTTCCGTTAATACAATTTTGATTTCACACTAACTATTACAATTTTTTCATATAGGCTTTGAATTGTATGGCTAATATAAATATACGCGGAAGCTTAGTCTGAGATAAGTTTAAAACACATTGTATGTTAGTCTAATAACCTCTGTCATAAAAGGAATTCACACAAGACAGCTATTCAAGCACTGGGCAGTGCCGCATGGAAAGCGTCTAGTTGGCTCTTGCTCGGACGTGAAGAAGAAATATGGCAGCCATCACAGACGGACAGTACTTGATCACTGCTACCGCTCCATCATATGAAGGGTATTCTGAGATAAGGGGAGAAACACCAGTAAACAGATGAGCACTCGGCTGATGACGTCTGTGGAAAGCAGTTTCATCAACTGTATATCTACACTACTGGTCTTAAGTTTTGGTAAGTAAAATCACACTAATTGCAATATAGCCTGTACTCATGCAGTGTCCTTCTGCATCATTTTTCTTTCTGTTCGGACGATACAGCAGGACCAATTGTGAGTCTAAGTACACTTTCTCCATATAAATATGTAATGGTTTTTGTATCATGCAGTTGTAATGAGACAAGATGTGTAAGCAAAGATTAAGTACGGAATCTGAATGTAAAGCATGCAGTTTTGGAATAAGGATTATCCTATATGTTATTAATATTTGAGATGAATCGTGGGCATTCATGCTTAGTTTTCCATACAATGCTAACATAATATATTGGCAAGATATGCTGCGACATAGTGAAATGATAGTAATAAATGTATGATGGTAAATTATACCTTACACACGACTTTAATTTGTCTCATGATACATTCTTTTAATCATTAAAGAACTTACCCACGTTGGTACGAGAGCAATATCTTGTTTGTCATCCACTTGTTTCTCCAAAAAGTGTCGGAGATAAAAGTAGGTCCGACAGTCTATTGTATTAAGTGCATCATGTTTCGATAGAGGGCGATATGCATACTTCTTCAGGCTGTCAAAGACGGAAGTGAGATTGGTATTCTGGGAGAGCCATTGTTGATGTGACTGTGGGAAATCAGCAGCAGCTTCCGCCAAAAGGATCCAAGGCCAACATTAACGAACGTATCATCAAAGTCAGGAGGGATCAAAAATGCACGAAGGTAACCATCCCTGCAAAATTAAAATCTCATGTTTGGTGTACCTACAATAAATGTTTTCTGCTAAATATAATAAACTTATTGTAAAAGGATACTTGCCGTTATTTCCTAAGTTTATATCTTACCACGTTATATATATATATATATATATATATATATATATATATATATATATATATATATATATATATATATATAGTTAAGCTACAGATCTTTTTATTTTATCCTCCTGGAATGAAAATGTATATCAACGTCTGTACAGGTATTTGCTGTTAATAAATCACATGTAAAGTAAGACTTGTAATGAAGTTTATTTTCTATCGAAAATAACGTATGAAGTAATACATTCTTTTTCCATTTATTTAATTGCGAACTTGAGTTGATATGTTCACACATGTGTATGTCCATGATTTGATGCTCAGGAACGTTTTTCACTGCAAACTATGTCATGCTTAAATTGCTTTACAGCTGAGATAAGACATGCCACTGGACAATATTGATAGACCTGAAATCAACTTTGAATTATAGACAAGCATTCACTGCTTAATTGCATATTGTGTACTACATCAGCAATCGAAATTGCGAACATACATTTAGAGGTGCTGTGCCGTATGAGATCACACTTTTTCCCGGAAAAATGTTATCCTGAAACCAACCTGCTTTTCATAAGGCGGTCCATAATGCTAGCTAGATCCGCAAATCCTAGGTCCTTAAGGACGGTTTCCAAAAACGTGGCATTAAAGTCTCCAGCTAACTCGAAGAATTTATGAAGGTTGACAGGATAGCTGACCCATGTTTTGGTCGTTTCATTGTATTGTTGCGGCCAAAACGTCATCAGAGAGTTAGAGTAATTCAGATTCTTGTTGTGGTATTCTTTGATTGACTTTACTGATGAGAAAATTTGTTCGTCGGATGGTTTCGGACTATTACCATACCTGCATCGGAAAAGCACAAATAGAAACACAGCAACTATGATTAGTCCAAACAAGGGCACAACGAATGTACCTTCAATACGAATTATTTTGAATAACTCTTGAAGAGCAATGTCCACATTTTAAGTGGTATGTAGCAAATTCTTATATTACTAAGTAATTTGGCAGATCTCGAGTATGCATACAGTGCTGACGTTTACGTTACGTGAATTATCTAGGGTCCACAAAAATATGTATAATCTCTGTTATTCGATGTTTTTGATTGATACCTTTAATTCATAGATTTCAATATTTTCGATTCACGATAGACATTATCTGGTATAAATGAAAATACTTTTTGCATCTATGACGATTTTAAATGTAGATATTAAGGTAGAACATAATATGATAATATTCAAGGAGACGAGAGAAGAGGAATGCAGTGTAAGTGAGGTATTTGTTATGCAATCATTCTTATATGTTTCAATGTTTTTGTACAAAGGGCTGACTTAATCCCTACTTACATGTATGCTTCCAGCAAACACTGAGTGATCCAAGCTGTGTTGAACATGTTGTCATCATAAACCTTGAACGCTTCTCGGAAAAGATACAAATCCAAATGTCCATGAAAGTAAAATTTGATGTCACTCTCGTACATTCCCTTATGCTTCTCCCAGAACAGGGGTGGGACAAACGATTCGTCCTTTTTAACTTGCATGGTTTCCACTCTCCGAAACAGTTCACCCACCCTCGTATGGATAAGGTCGCCATATTTTTCTGAAAATGTTGGTAGAGAAGAGGCCACATAAAGGCAGGCGAATATAAGTAAATGTCTGAGTAAGAAGACAGCCATCTTACAAATTAGTGAGTCTCACTCCGAGAGTACTCGCTCTTTCGTGTTGAATTGTAGGTACCAGATCCTTGAAGTAGATATTTGTCTGGGAAATACTTTGGATACAAAATAATAGTTCCACGAAGAAGTATGGTTACGTCTTTCAAAAGATTTCAAGTGTGCTTTTAGTATGTTCTTAGTTACTTACTACAATTGTTTGTGAACATATCTTGCCACAACCTTACAAACAACATATTAAGTGACTTTATCTCGTATTTATGAAGAGTGACGATAGAAGTTAAGTAATGTGGTTGAAATCTGGAACGCTGAGTAAAAGGAATGATAATGTAGTCACACTATTTCTAACTGTGCTACTCCGAGTTTGCTTTCAGTGTACATGAGGTTATCAGGCGCGTGTACACATACCTTTAACCTCTCATGGGTTATCAAAATGTCAAATTTAGAACCGGTACACTAAATGCCTATTTTATCCGTCTTTATCTTCCATGCAAGTAGTAATAGTTGCCCATCAGGGGAAGATAGGGGCAGGTGTTTTCTTACACTTGCTAAAGGACGAAGCGTATTTTGATATTTCAAAGATTTGTCTTTCAATGCATTCCTAAGGGGATAAAAGTGATTCAGTTATTTAAGGAGAAATAACAGGTCTTGTTAAAAGATAATTTTAATATATCATCCATTACCTATAAAGCTCACAGTGTCGAGTGCAATATTTGTGTTTGTTTCGTAAGCAAAATTTACATTTACAAAACCGGAGCGGATTAAAGGGAACCCAATCTGTTGATAGTATTAGACATATCATGGAATGCTTTCGGAGTGCTGACATAACATCACATCGAGTAGCACTTGCAGTCTATCTCCGATTTGACATGGCAGGGGACAGCAAATCAAATATTAATTCACGTAATAGAAATGTTGTGGGCTGAAGTCAAACCGAACAAGACAAACTGTATCATATTTTTAACTGACAAACCTCCAACATTAACCGCTAAGGCCTTTTGGTTACGTCTTTTATAAAACAATTGGTGAAGTCCATCTACTTCATGATGATATGTAATTTGAATTATTATTGCTTAGTTGATGAGAAATGTACACTCATAAGATATATTTAGGACGGTTTTGATCTAAATAGTTTGACCAAGGAACTACATGTTCATAAAGGACGCCGCACCAAGTCTAAATAATGCATTCCTAACTAAAAAAAACTATACTATAGCCCCAAATCTGGAATTGTGACACCTGATTAAGTGAAGTACACAATCTAATATCTGTTCAGGTGAAATGTAAACTTTCCATACATTAGGGAAACTGGATATACAATATTGATAGGAATATATTTCTGGTACATTTACAATATTTCCAGTCGGTTAAATAGCAATTTTATTAATGATCATTATGAGGGTTGCTGTGATAATATCTGAGGTATTATTGAAAAACACGTACCAATCAAAGGGCTAAAATATATGACCCATTCATTTCCTCTTGTTAAAATGATTTTTTATAAAGATACTTATATGAAAGAATGCTGTATAAAACATTATCACAACTGGAAATTATAAAGAATACAGAAAACATTTGTTAAATTAATTAAAAACATGTTTATTGGATTACACCTTTTGTAATGGAAAGTAGGTGAGGAAAACCAACATAATTCCGTACAACCATTAAATGCTTCCTTAAAAACAGCTGTTACCCTACGAATACAATTTGCAAATGACTCTTGCTATCTTATACAAATAGTTACATTATATTTTTGCAATATGGTAATACCTTTTCATGTACTAATGGAAACATTTAAAATTTTGCGAAAACACTAATCTGGATTGAGGTTTATTTTGTTTCCTTCTCCGTTATCTAATATAAAGAAATAAGAAAAGCCAACTGATCGAATTTTAGCTGTATACATGCTGATAGGTTGGGAGATGTGCCTTTCTTTCTTCTGATTATCCATTGGAACATACATACATACATACATACATACATACATACATACATACATACATACATACATTGTGTATATTTTTCGCATTAAAATGTATAATGATATTAACACAAATAAGCATGACGAGCTATTTCTCACAAAATGTTAACGAACATATGAAATATCCCATAATTATTGAGATTGTATGTTATAATTTATATAACCATACGATACTGATACTAATTAGTTTCAAAGTTTCACGTTGTTTTAAAATGGTGAAACTGACCTTGTTAACCAATATTTTGAAAATATTTATTGTTCCAATAATCTAATAATTTTAACAATATGTTTAAAATGTTGTACATTTCAGCATGTTAAAAAACAAATTCAAAACCAAATAATCTTTGTAAATTTTAATGTTGCTGTTTTTTATGAATGGGTTAATTATCCCGTAGCATGCCTTTTGCTGCATAATTGGATTTGATAATAGTATATGGCTTAAATCCTAATCCAACAACCACAGTTATCACAACTATTAGTTATTAAGTTAGTCTTAATTAACTCTTTTAATGTCTTGTCTTTTTGTGCTATAGTCTCTTGTATTTAGATATTTTCTCATTTGAATCATATCATTAATTCAGTCTTCATTTCTACATAAAAATTAGCGAATCCATGTCCTTGGCCAATAGTTTCATTTTATCTTTATATCGTTGTTTCAAAACATTATAGCTATAGTTATACATCAATTGTTTTCTGGGAAGGTAAATTTACCATACATTGGCATATATTCTGAAATTTACTTTTAGACATTGCAAACCGGTAAAATGGCCTCATCCACTATTGTTGTATTCTTGTAGATCTGGTTCTGGGCATTACATTACGAGTTATCAGAAGATCAAACAATGTCGACCATGGTCTACCAGCGCATTATGGACAGCAGACCAAGGTATATTTTTTTTGCATTTGAACTCGGCACTGATAAGCGAGGATTTGCAGCAAGGGAACTGATCTTTTGTGGGCATGTATATTGAAAAAATAAAAGATATTCCAGACCTATTAGTTTCCAAAAGTTAAAAAAAATATACTCAGGAGCTGACTTTAACATTCATTTGTCTCAAACCACGTGGTCGCACGCATGTCTTTTAAATAAATGTAACCACGCTAGGTACTATGATGACATATTACTTATATCATTTAAAACAGTGTCTCATTGAGCATGGTGTATTTGATCTGCGATTTTATTTGGTGTTTTTGATAAGCGGTTCTGTATAGTGTTTTCAGATCTGAGGTTCCTAAACTTAGTATGGAGTTTCTGGCAGAATTTACATTGCTCTCAGTTTGGGTTCAAAACCATGGGATGTATTAAGAACAGAATCCGCAGTCTTTCATTTTTCAGTTTTATTTTCTATCAATACGGCCAAAAATAAGACACTGTCAAATGTTATCAGCTATATAGTAATTGAAATGTCCGTTCGTCACTGATAATAGCAAATGTTTCTTTTCCCTGCGCGTCGTTTTAAATTGGTTAATGTCTTCTTTAAAGATACATTTTATCTTAAAGAATACATACATTAAACTGCCAATAAACAAGAATATATGACTATTATAATGATTAGTTCGCTTTTACATTGAGACATCCCAGGGACGAGGTGGTATAGTGTCTAATATGATAGACTTGTGACAGAAAAATGTCGGTTCGAATCCTACCATAAAATCAGTCCTGGCCACCTCCTGCGGTGTGCCCTTGGACAAGGCACTTTACTCCAATTGCCGCAGTAGAAAACAAAACAAAAGAAACCTAGCTGGGTTGCTGTACCACTAAACTCAAATAAGAAAATCCAATCACCTTGTTATGAATCTATCTTCTAATCTACAGTTCAGCAACAACTACAAGACATACTTTCTTTTTCTTTTATTTTTTCATCGTAATAATAATAATAATAATAATAATAATAATAATAATAATAATATTATTATTATTATTATTATTATTATTATTATTCGAAATCTGATACTATGTTTTCAGAACTAATTCACGCTGCTACATTTAGAGTTAAGGAGGACAGGTGTATTCTACGTCATTTGTTAGCAGTAAATAAAATAAAAGTCAGTACTAAACATAAAATATGCTCCAACATGTCTAATATCAATTAATAAAGGTCCTTCGTCTGATGATTCACGTCTTTTCCATATTTTTCCTAGAGACTTAAAAACCTCATTACAAATGCATGTGCTAGTTGAAAATAACAGAATTTGAATAAGGTTTTAAATGAAGGGGCATCTAGAGCACCTTACAAGAAAAAGAAGGTATAGAACTTAGTGAGAGTAACCATATATTTTGTCTACTTGGAGTACCGTTGGTTGTGTCTGTGTTCACCTTGGACGATAATTACCTTCTAGAATTGCTGATACAGCAAAGCTAGAAAACTCGACTCCCTGCGGGCGCACATTTTGGGTATGAGTTTATATTTGTTTCGAGTTTTATGAGGTAGAAGAGATGAGAACGCTTTATAAAGGGATTAAGGATCTCCATCGAATGAGACCGAATCTTCGAGAAGCTGATGTTTATCGACGTTTTGCTTCATTTCGTCAATGTACATAATTAAATCTTACTACTACTACTACTACTACTACTACTACTACTACTACGACTACTAATGATAATCATGAAAGGTAACAAGAAAAGGAATGAAAGTTTTTGAAATATGTCTACTTTATTAGTAATGTTATGTTCAGATACGACAAATATGTAGTAAAATGGATTCTTGATCAAACGCCTATGCTTTAAACAGAACTCGAAGTAAAAAGATTGAAAGGTAGACTTATCACTCATTTAACTACATAACCCCACATGAACTGTTTAGATATGTAGTCTGGTGTACATTGGGAAACTATTTCATTTATTATGTTAAAATCGTGATCTTGCTATTTGATCATTAAACTATTGAGCTCGAGGCTGAGGTTAAATTTCTAATTACAACCGAAAGTTATAGCATGATGGCCGTGATACCTTATGTTATATAATTTCTAATTACAACCGAAAGTTATAGCATGATGGCCGTGATACATTATGTTATATAAGCTAGAGTGACAATATAATAGTCAAGATACATTTTGTGTTACAAAAACCAAGAGCTACATATTTAGAATATTATAACAGTGTATGTGTTACAAGAACTGGAGCTGCAGTATAACAGCAGTGTATGTGTTACATAAACAAGAGTTAGAATATAATTGCAGTGTATATGTTACATAAAGAAAGAATTACAATATAATAGCAGTGTATGTGTTACATAAACTAAAGTTACAGTATAACTGCAGTGCATGTGTTACATAAACAAAAATTACGGTATAATAGCAGTGTATGTGTTATATTAACTAGAGTTTCATTATAATAGCAGTGTATGTGTTATTAACTAGAGTTTCATTATAATAGCAGTGTATGTGTTATATTAACTAGAGTTTCATTATAATAG
This sequence comes from Megalonaias nervosa, assembly GCA_016617855.1. Lineage (NCBI taxonomy): Eukaryota > Metazoa > Mollusca > Bivalvia > Unionida > Unionidae > Megalonaias > Megalonaias nervosa. Next base: position 11,581 of record JAECUM010005862.1, on the reverse strand, counting down.
CAGTGATCAGTTATATGCTAGAGATTAAGATTTATCATCATATGTTTGTATTCCTACATAACTGCATGAAGCTTATTATGGTTTGACATATTTCAAGTGTAACCTTAAAACTTTTTACAAAATACTGGGCCATATTTACATATCTTTATAACTTATTATGGATCATACTTTCCACCCGCATTCTGAAATTTCGCCAAAGCCAAAAGGGAACTGACGTATGTATAGGCCTCGGAGCACCAAAATGGCCAGTAATCTGGATAAGAATTGAAACCATGGAACACCGTGAATGGTATGTGTCCTTCCCATTCCTCCTTAAAGAGTTCCTGGTATTCTTCCTCAGGAATGATCCCTTCTACGCCCAGGGTTGCGTGTGGATAATAATGAACGTCATGGAGATCACCCGGGATCACCGTACCATTGAAAAACTCGACCCGATTCACAGGATAACCGCCATATGTCTTTAGGTTGCAAACATAAACAAAAAAATAGAGAGTTGTCATTAAACTGAGATAAACATTCACCGTGGTATATTCCAGTTACACCTAAATTATTCAGTCAAATTGTATTTGTGTACATCTGCTCTACTTTTGACAAGTTCAGGAACAGAATGCATATTATATATCTTGTAACAAAACCAAAGGCTTTTGTTAAATCAATTAAATCACAATACATATTTTTGCCTGAATTTGACAATTGGTAAAATTGTTATCCTAACTGGATATATTTTATGTTATCTAATGAAGGTTATTTTCAGGTTCTTATTCAAATAATATATTGAAAGTATGTAGTAACGTTAAGTTATAATAATTTCAGAATCTACCCTCTGATATAAATAACAGATTATAGAATATATTTACTTTCATACATAGAACAAGTAAACTAAATCATAAATTCAATTCATTAGACAATATTTCTAATGTACGTTAGCATGCCCTGCCGTAATGAAAAATTTCAGGACATGAAGTGCTTAATAAGGTCGAGTGTCAGATAGAAGCTTTTAGTTGGACTAGTACACAAAAGGAACACAATAGAAAGATACGATAAAATAAATTATTGTGATGAAACCAATGACAACAATCCTCACCCCTTTGTAGAAAGGGACTGGAATTGCCAAAAGATACTTGTCATATTTACTAAGGATTTCAAACTGGAATTTTCACAAAATGTGGTTCACATTAAAACTATTTATAGGGAACATCATAGAGACAGTTTGATGAGGATGCCTACCAACTATTGGAAGTAACTTGCGCAGGAAGTGTTGACAGAAAGGTAGAAGCCATGGTTATCATTATCTACGGGAAAATACCTGTTTGGGATAGAAAAGAAGAATCAGAGAAATACCACGCAAAAATGCCCCACAACGTAGTCTTCTGTATGTGTGAATATAAGAGCATAGCTTCTAGAGACATCAGAGAACACTTATCTCAAAGATTGATGCAACAAGGAATGCAAAACGTATCACTAAGAACTTAATGGAGCGCTCTTCAGTGCCAATCCGTCTGTATTCGCCAAAGAGCTATATGAGAAAGAAGTGCAGGGAGACTTGAATGTCCGAAGGAAGACGTAAAATACTTGAGAAGAACCCACATTGATTCAACGTCGTCTTAACTGAGATCATCCAAGATGCCAAGGAAAATAAAGGCCATCTGATAGTGTCTTGACGAGACTTCGCCACCGTATATGACATTATTACACACGAGTTGGTGGACCTGACTCTAGAGAAGTATTATATACCAGAGAAGTTCAGGGACGTGCTTCAACATAACCTTGGCAACTTCAAATTGCGCTTCACCGTGTCAGACTAGACAACAGCATGGCCGAGATTAAAAGCTGGCATCCTAACAGGCTGTATCATTTAGGTGGTACGCTTCTTAGTGGCAACGAATCTCCTCCTTCAAGGGCATTCATCGAATATATGACAATTACATCCATGTCAATACCTAAAGGTAGGTGGATGTTAAGTGATCTTAGAGACTTGACTGACTTGCACTCGATGAAGTTCAAGTCATCTAAGTCAGTCAATATGGTCCGGAAAAAAAACGTGGCTGCAAGATAGATACAGGATGAAGATAGGAGAGGAAGTGATATTAACACTGAGTAAGCAATCAGGTAAGAGCACCGGCAAGTAGCTAAGGTCTCCATGACTGACTGTGGGAGTTAAGCGGACATGAAGCGACAAGCCAAAGACTGGGTAGAATCCACAGACAACAGATGACTACCTGGGAAGTACAAGGTCTGGTGTTATTAGCATTTTATGCTGCCTTTGGCCACTTCTAGTATACTAAGTCCCACTGACGGCCGTAGTGGCAGTTGACAAAAGTTTCATAACTTATTTAACACGATAGATGGGAGTGCCACGGTGCTTCAGTAGTATTGGCTTGTACAATACCAGCAGCAAAGCTTCAGGTACCACCATCATCAATACCACTATTATCAATGGCAGAGGAGTTCAAGGCTACAAAGGCCAGGAAAGTGATGATGTTGAAAGACAGTGCATATGAGAAGGTGTGAGAGGCAGCAGTGGAGGTACGAACAGGAAGAAAGTAGACAAGGCAGCGGAAGAGGCAGAATCGAAACTGAAACACAATGGATTAGTAGGCACATTATCAACGTGAAGACTGAGGAGTAGATTCTCAATAAGACATGTGTAGCAAGCAGCAATCGCCAAAGAGAAGGGTACCACGCAGTAAAGGAATACAGGCAAGTTAAACGTTTGTAGCGGCATCTGGAGAGCTGATGCCCATATAGTCAGTTTTCTCTTACGCTAAACTCAGTGTATGATGTCATTCCTGCACCAATAAACCTCAAGACATCTAGACTAATTCATGACCCGAACCGAACACTTCGAGGGAGGCAAGAAAATTTAGAGCACGCGCTGTTATCCTGCAATATGACTCTGACAGATGTTCCTTATCGTTGGCGTCATGACCATGTTCATGGTGAGTATGCTGCTAGTCTGGATATAGACAGGAGAAAGACGCATCAAGTGGAAAGAGGTCCCAACTTAGTCTGCTTTGTGATAATTGGCGGGACAAAGATACAAAAGACTGGAGCAAGTGTGTGTGTGCGTGTGTGTGTGCGTGTTTGATTTGGATTTTTAATGTAGCTTTAACAATTTGTCAGTCATATCGCTACGATGTCTGCAGTGTGGCAGTTTATAGTGATGTCTAGCACTGCAGCATCATGCCGCAGCCATGTAGCATGATGTCCCACCCAGTCACATTATCCTGACACCAGTCCAACCAGTCCTAACACTAATCTCTTAATGCTGAACGCCTAGCGAGGCAGCTGTTAGTACCATTTTTATGTCTTTGGAATGACTCGGCCGGAGATCGAACCCACGACCTCCCGCATCCGAGGCGGACGCTCTAACCACTTAGGTCGATTGGAGCAACAAGAGAGATCTTGACAACAGTACAGGATTGGGAATTGTGGAGAGATGTAAAGAGACAGCTGACTTTCCCAATGGACATCTGTTACATCAGCGTCAGTCCTAATATTATAATATAGTCAGGAAATAACCAAGTGGATGATTTGTTGGAAGCGATAGTGCCATGGGAAGCTAGGATGCAGAAAGCTCATGAGAAGATATCGGCCACATATCAGCCATTCATCCATGATTACCAGCAGAATGAATGAAAAGTCTAGAATCGACGTGTGGAGGTCGCATGCCATGGCATTGCGGTACAGCTGTTTTCACGTACTATGGGAGTCATCGGAAGTGTATGACCTAGCTGAAGAAGTTTAGTTACCAAGGTTGGCAAACAGGTCGAGGAAGATGAGCGATGGAGAAGCTAATCGGCTTCGGATTGAGTCTGATCAACTCACCTCTGGAGAGCGTTGTATGACAGCGCCGAAACGCTTGAGGACGTGGGACCCCCACCTTATGACAGAACCGGTCGCATTGCAAAACTGTATGCATATTTTACTCATTGACTAAATGTATATTCAACTTAACGTCTGGTCCCTTTTTAATAATGCAAATGCAGTCTTGCAATTATGCATATGCATTTCATTGTAGAGTTCTAGATTTCTGTGTTACCATCCAATAATATGGATATTAAAATGCTCATTATTTACTTACCATGGCCAATATACCTGTATGCACTAAACAAACTTCATTTCGCATTAATTAATTGTTCGCACTGAACTCGAGCTAATAATATCGTATAATCCATGTTAAAGGCTTCGGGTTCAAATTTGTTAATTAAGACAAAGTTCGTGACAAGGGCAGCGTCGAATTGTACTGGCTCCATGAAAGTCATACTTATACTTCTTTAGGAAGCAACATCTTTCATACCAGATATGAAAATGGAAATTTTCTAGGACACAGACCTTGTGACACACGATACTCATTGCCTTCTGCAAACAGTGGAAACAAGAAAGTTTGCTGTTTTATTTTCAATGATAAATTGGACTGTGAAACATCACTGATCAACTAACAGTTCAAAACTGTATTATAAAGAGTGATAATAACTAGTCCTTTATACCGATATAATTTGTTGTTGTTGTTGTTGTGGGGCTTAACGCCATTTTTCAGCACACGACAGGCTATACATGGCGGCCAGTATTAATGGTGGAGGAAGAAACCGGGAAATCCCGCGGAAAGAACCACCGACCCACTAGAAGCTACTGGCAAGCTTTCTCACATATCCACATTCGCCGAATCTTAGACTGGAACCCACGCAGACAGAGGTCGATATAATTTGTGGAAGAGTTTTCGATGACTGCTCCAAATTTCAGCTATGTATATCAGTTGGTTAGAAAATTAAGTTTCTAATTTTGAATCCAAACTTTAATGTATATAACTTCTTCTTCACGAACGTATTTAGACTGATGCATTTTTCAGTTATGTTTTGCAAAGCACTGAACACATACATGTTCTGCAAATGGACTATGCAATAAATAAAATTCTTTCTTCCAAGTGCTGAGGATCGTAACCAAACGTACTTCGAGGCTTTGGTATTTGCCAAAGAAGCTAGCAAATGGAACTGCCAAAGGATTCTTCTTTTTATTGATAACATTTCTTATCTTGGTACCAAATGGTACGCTGTTGGAACATGGTTATAATCGTAAATAATGGGGTAGATATTTGAGAGCACTGTACCATTTGAAGCGTTAAAATAAATAAGTATAATTAAAATAGACAATTAAAAAAATAAAACAAATATGCACCCCAAAATTTCCAGAGCACAGTGATGTATGTCTTATTTTGTATTGAATTAAAAAAATTATATTTTCTGGTTTAGTAATAACACAAATCAGCAAATACAAATAAATAACTGATTCATTTTGTTCGAGTTTGCGTGACCATGGAAGGCAGACAGACTTTACTGGCTGTCAATGTACTCTCTTTTCGGCCATATATATTAGTCTCGTACACTTTTTCGATATACAATACAAATAAATTAGTTTGCTCTAGGAAACAAAAAAAATCCAGAAAATATTCTGATCGTTTCTTTGAAACAAGAGTCGTTCCTTTGGAATATCACAGAACAAGATAAGAAATTAAAATTGCAAGTCAACGAGTTGTCCTCCTCGGACATATCACTGTGGTCCTGGGTCTTAGGGCCATAGGAGTCATAGGAGGTAATTATGACAGTTGCAAGTGACTGGCATTATGTTGCTACTTTTTATATGCAGGTTTGTACTATTATACATATACGTACCGTCGGCCCTTTTATAGATCCGGAGAAGAACGCGTTCCATGGTTTGAGATTTGAGTCCAGGACATTATTAATGAGGAAGTTTGCCGATTTTTCTATGACACTGTGGACCTCTGCTGGAGTATCTACAGAAAAGAAAATTGCACATATTTGATCTACTTCATATAAAAACAGAACAAATGGAATTTTCATTTATGAAATCTCCATTTCATTTTAATATTAAATAAAACTAGAAACAATAGATTTTATGTACGCCGGAATGCCTTTGATCAACCATGGTTTCTTCTTTTCCGACAACACGTAAACTTCTTATGATAAATATCTGGGTTATTTTATGCTCCCCCATGGAAGACATTTTGAAAGTTTTTTTCATTCTTTATTTGCAAAAAAGTTACTCTTACCATCATCCCAAATCAGAGACTTGGTCTTCTCGTCATACACAGTCCATGTACTTATCAACGCATTGATCGCCATTGCCGTAGTAAACAGCCTATCTTCTCCATATCTCTGGATATAGAAATATTCCGGAGAAACACCTATATGTTTTGCATGCATTAAATAATTTCGTAAGTTACAATGAAAAACACATGATTTTATAGTAGTAATAAACACTTGTAATAGTAGTAGTAACAGTTGCTGAATTATTATTATTATTATTATTATTATTATTAGTAGTAGTAGTAGTAGTAGTAGTAGTTGTTGTTGTTGTTGTTGTTGTTGTAGTAGTGGTAGTAATAGTAGCAGTAGTAGTAGTAGTAATAGTGATGGTAGTAGCAGTTGCAGTAATAGTCTTGGTGGTACAAGTAGTTGCAGTATTATATGTAGTATTAGCAGTATTGGTGGTGGTGGTGGTGGTGGTGGTAGTAGTAGTAGTAGTAGTAGTAGTAGTAGTAGATGAAGAAATTGATTAGTAGTAATTGTTGTTGTAGTAGTTGTTTTTATTGGTGTCGTTTACCTAGTAAAACTAGTAGCAGTAGAAGTGGTATATTAATTGGTTTGGTTTGAGTTTTTACGGCACATCAGCACGTGAAAGCTATATGAACAGAACATAATAGAATTGTTTATTCAGTACTTTAGGCCTCCGGCTCACAATTCAAACTTATCAAATGGAATTTGATATACAGTATGTCATAAGCAGTATTGTAAAATACAATAGTTTAGGTGTTGATATTGATACTTTTTAACAGCTGATCTCTCAGTCGAAAAGCAAGGTACAAAAGCTTTGAAACACTTGTAATTAGAACCGCTCCGGTCGCCTAGTGGTTAGAGCGTCCGCCTCGGATGCGGGAGGTCGCGGGTTCGTACCCCAGCCGAGTCATACCAAAGACTTATAAAAAAATGGTACTAACAGCTGCCTTGCTTGGCGCTCAGCATTAAAAGGTTAGTGTTAGGACTGGTCGGCCTGGTGTCAGGATAACGTGACTGGGTGGGACATCATGATACATGTCTGTGGCGTGATGCCCAGTACTAGACATCACTATAAACTGCCACACTGAAGACATCGTAGCGATATGACTGAAAAACTGTTAAAGCTACATTAAAAATCACACACACACACACACACACACACACACACACACACACTTATAATTAGACTTATTTTCAGACTCGACATTAGATTTGTACCCTGATGGGTTGATATAATACATCTCTTCGAGATATTTATATCTTAAATTTGTATACGAAGCACACACACATTCTTTTACCCATCTTCTACAAACTTGATGTTGTTTTAAGACATAATTTGGAAACTGTTTTTAAATTTGCGTGTGTCTTACTGTTTTAATCATTATATCATCTTTAGAACATCGAAAAGACGCAAGTGTCTTCTCTGAAAATGAAAGGTAGATCTTGTTCTAAATATTTCTCAATTTCCAATAACGACTTCTACTGACTATAAGATATATATTTTTGTAGAATCCACTCCGTTATTTGACCAGATCTGTAATAAGGAATAATTAAAAAAAAACATTCTTGTCGATATAAGTGTAATTTTAGAGCTTGATCTTTACACATCTGAACATGTATGTTGTACTCAAAGGGTAACGTCCACATTCTCCTAGACTGATACAATTATTCAGTGTTTGTTGCGTCAAGATATCTTTTGCAAAATCTTTACTGAATTGCTCCTATATTGTAAATATTCACATCCCATATTTCTGAACCATAACATAAGATTGGTTTCATCATATCAGTGAATAGTTTAAATATATTCTTTACGTGTAATCTTCCAAATATTTGCTGACACCCGAAAATTCTAGATACTGATTTCAACACTTGATATGCCATTGGTTTATTCAATTCAAAATTGTCATTCTCATTTCTTGCTGTGCTCTCATCGTCATCCATATTTTCATCTCCATTAGATATCAATATGGAAAGAAACTAGCCTAGCTAGTCATTCCTTGCTGCTTTAGATTCACTTACAGTTACCTTGCCAGATTTTGTTGGATCAATTCTCGATTATGCAAATTTATTTCTCATTGAATTTCTATGTAATGACCATTTCAACTGAAAAAATCTTGTAAATTAATTTCTACTGTGAACGTATGTGTATGAATGAATAATATCGTTTGTAAATTAAAATGTTCTTAGAAGTTGAAGTTTCTCCTTTTCAGCATTATCACCATCTTGATCTCAACATGGGGGTTGTAACATTGGCGGCAAGTGGTTATTTCGGTGGCTCTTTTAGACACAAATTACCTTGTCTAAAGATCCACACTCTTTGGGAACGCAATCGTAGATATTTAAATGAAGTAAATCGGTAACCTTCAGCATTTTCAACTCATTTATGCTCAAAAAGTTGTATAAAAGAATCCTCATTTGTGTGTTTCACTCTAAAAATTGGCTTGTGGTTTTGTGGGACCGGCAGCTGCGGTACGGCCTGTGTAATCTGGTGGATGAAGAACCCCTAGCAAAACCCAGGAAGAATAAATAACGGTTAGCTACCAAGAGCTTCCTAACGGTTAGCTACCAAGAGCTTCCTAACGGTTAGCTACAAAGAGCTTCCTAACGGTTAGCTACCAAGAGCTTCCTAACGAACCCACGCGGACATATAAAAAATGTCAGTGATCTGTAAAGGCAAGCGCCTTAGACCACTCCCCCCTTCCCCACCGTGTCCCAGGAAATAAAATGCCTATCATTATCGTCGTCATCGTTGTCAAAGTCGTCGCTTACGCACTATCACTGACACATTCATTATATACATAACTCATTGTATTCTCATTTCTTTAACTGCAATTTGATAAATCTACCACCCGTTCTCATGAGGAAAATGGGAGGATTCGTTTCTGTGATCAATTCCGAAGGTTTATATAAAGGGAAACAACTCTGTGGAGACTACAACACAATCCACTACGCTGAAACCATTATTGGAAATTCATGATGCATTTCCATCCTTATTGCTGAAAATGCTGCAATTAAGTGTGTGTGTGTGTGTGTGTGTGTGTGTGTGTGTGTGTGTGTGTGTGTTATTTAGACTTTTTACGTAGCTTTATCAATTTTTCAGTCATATCGCTACGATGTCTGCAGTGTGACAGTTTAAAGTGATGTCTAGCACTGGGGCATCATGCCGCAGACATGTGGCATGATGTCCCACTCAGTCACATTATTCTGACACCAGGCCGACCAGTCCTAATATTTACTAGGGGAGGAGTATTACAAGAAGAAGAAGAAGAAGAAGAAGAAGAAGAAAATGAGAGAAGAAAAGAATAATCTGAATAAATAACCCCTACCGTAACAGCGATTCAAAACAGACCGCTAACCAATTGGATCAGTAACATTGTATGAATCGTTACATAGAGGGCTGATATAATCTTACCGACTGGTTAGGACCAGAAAGGGGTTTATTTCCAAATAAGTAGGCGAAGCATTATTCAATTTCCGATGTGTCATTTATCAAACAGGTTTAAATGCATGGTTGGAAGAAGGAGGAGTTTTATTTTGTTGACAAAAGCGCGAATATCGGAGTAGAGAGACTTACCATTGCACACTTGACAGACAGTGGATCAACACGCTTGATGAGATATTGTTGGAGCTAATGTTAGAAGTGAGGAACAGGATTAGGAAACAGGTTGAGGCTACTATAATATAAATATTGACAATGCTTTGTATAGATAATGCATTTCTTCTATTGGAATATCGAAGGGCTCAAAAATATAAATATAGCTTTGAAATTTCCTCCTATTGTTTGCGTTTCGACACATGGTTTTTGCGGAATATGGTAAGTTGGGCGAAGATTTTCATAAATTCGCTGAGGGATATAAATGGGTTTGCTTTGTGAGCAAACCAAAAAATGTCAGTAGGTACTCAAGGGTAATAAATATATTTATTTGGTTTGGTTTGGTTTGGTGCATTACGACAAAGTAACACAAGTAGGTCAGTTTTTGCTGAGGCAATTGGAATAAAGAACGTCGCCCAAGGACTCAGGCTGATCCGATTGCAGGATTCAAACCTGACTGCACCCTTCCGATAACAGTATTTGACAAGACACATTTGTTATAAGAAGATACAGTATCAAGAATAGGTAGTGATGTGTAAGGTTGAGTTGTGTTGCCTATTTCTTTTAATTTACCGAATAATATACACCGAAATAGTTTCTATATCTGTATATATTTCACCGCATAACTCGCCAAGTTATAACAATCCTAAAGAAAATGGAATTGATTTATTTATCGAGAAATTAGAAATCTATACATCAAGAAGCTCCTTTGGTTCTTGCTGGTGATTGTAATGTTCGTATGAAAGATCTTTTAGACTTTATACTTGATAATACTTTGGAAAATATATTAAATGCATATGACATGTATGATGGCGATGATTTTTCACTGCCACGTAATACAGAAAACCGTGAAACACACGACAATCATTGCTTTGGCCTTTGCAGAAATGTGCAAAATTTTTAGCATACATATACTTAATTGCAGACCGCTCCGGTGGCCTAGTGGTTAGAGCGTCCGCTTCGGATGCGGGAGGTCGCGGGTTCCAACCCCGGCCGAGTCATACCAAAGACTTTAAAAATGGTACCAACAGCTGCCTCGCTTAGCGCTCAGCATTAAGAGGTTAGTGTTAGGACTGGTCGGCCTGGTGTCAGGATAATGTGACTGGGTGGGATATCATGCCACATGTCTGCGGCATGATGCCCCAGTGCTAGACATCACGATAAACTGTCACACTGCAGACATCGTAGCGATATGACTGAAAAATTGATAAAGCTACGTTAAAAATCTAAATAACACACACACCCCTCCCCCATTATCATCTTCTTTGTCACTTATTATTATTATTATTATTATTATTATTGATCACTTACCACAGTGTTGTTATCCACATCCAGATCTCCATTGCCCAAGAAATCGTCAAAGTATATCATGGTATCACCATCGTATGTCGCAGAATTATGAATGGCGGTCGTCATTTTTGTCTTCAGTGATTCACCGAGATAGTCCTGTACAGTCCTCATTATCTAATGATGATGAAAATGAAATTTTAAGGGAATAGATGTTTAATGAGAATGAAAAATCGTCAAATATTTGTAGGAAAAAGAAACTTTGGATAGAAACTGTCAACTAACTTTTACTCTAATTTTCATATTTTTGCCCTATGCATACTATGAATGGCTTCCACAGAAGGGGATGAATCACTGTATTTTTAATAAAAAATTTTAATAGGTACTGTCTGAAGATTATTCCTTCATAGGCTCCAGCATGAATGCTATATATCTACGACTATTTTAAAATTTACATTACACTTTGATACGCACATAGCAACGTATCAATGGATATTTCTTGATACATTGTACATGGAGATTTTTACAAATGTGATATCTTATACATCATTTCCTTCTTGTGTATTTTATCCCATTCTTTTTTGAGAACCACGTCTTGTATCTTTTATCTAGCTCCACACACCTTAAG
>JAECUM010005860.1:0-104502 GCA_016617855.1 Megalonaias nervosa | reverse complement strand
AAAAAAAAAACAAAAAAAAAAAAACCAAACCCAAAACGGCAAGATATGGAGCAACTGTGTTATAGTCTCCGATCAGACTGATTTAAGCTAACGATAGCTGTACTAGTCAGACTTTGTGGTATTTTAAAAATCGTTTAAACGTTAATACACCAGTAAGAGAAGAAAAATTTAACAATTCGGTTCTGCAAGTGTATGAATCGCTAGTTTGCACGAAATTAAATGATTTTACTGAATAGACTGTACATAACAATTGACATAATTTACAGATATTTGGCCAAAAGTGCAACTCTTTTAGACGGTATCATAGGAACAACATACACAATAAAAAATGTCAAAGAACATGAATTAGTGGAATACAACATGAAATACAACACATTACAGACGATGCAATTATTGACCGTCTGTTTTGTTTAGTATATTGATTGCTTGTAAATTAAATATGTAATCGGACGTTCTAGTATTTTTAAATTAATTTTTCGACTCTTTGGGTTTCACAGAAGAACATTTCTGTTACAGACTGACGAATGTTTTCATTCAGTCGTTCAGAAATGTTATTGAAATCGTACACTCTTTTTATATAGATTATCTATAATTCAAAAGATCATGCGGCTAAACTAAATTATTTTCATATTTTCAACGTTACCGTTCGGTGGCAACGGAAAACCATCATCTTTCGTTGGTATTTATCCAAATATTAAATAGGTTGATATTTTAAAACAATGTTCCGTCATATCGTATGATGTGGATCAAATTGGATAAGCAAATCGGCATTCCTTATATAAAGATTGGAAAAAGGCAGCTTTCGCAAAAATAAATAAATAAATAAATAAATAAATAAATAAATAAAATGTTTTATTATTCTTGACACACCAGTAATTGGTTTTGTGCTTTCAATGGACGAAATGAAATTTGTAAGCGGCAAATTAGTATCCTCAGATGCGTATTTCTGCATTAACATTTCTCAGTAAAGTCTCAAGTTGCCTTGCAGATAATTGTACCACATAAACTACACATCCAGATAATTGTACCACATAAACTACACATCCAGATAATTGTACCACATAAACTACACATCCAGATAATTGTACAACATATGCTACACATACAGATATTTGTACTTCAAAAAAGTACACATCCAGATAATTTTACCGCTTAAACTGCACATCCAGATAACTAAACCAAATAAACTACACATCCAGATAATTGCACCTTATAAACAACACATCCAGTGTACCACATAAACTACACATCCAGATAATTTAAACACATAAACTATACATCTAGATAATTTTAACACATAAATACAAATCCAGATAATTGCACATTATAAACTACACATCCAAATAATTGTAACACATTAACTACATATCCAGATAATTGTACCACACAAACTACCACATAAACTATACATCCAGATAATTTTACCACATAAGCTACACATCTAGATAATTTTAACATATAAACTACACATCAGGATAATTGTACCTTATAAACTACACATCCAGATAATTGTACTTCAGAAAAGTACACATCCAGATTATTTTACCACATAAACTGCACATCCAGATAATTACTCCATATAAACTACACATCCAGATAATTTTTACACAAACTTCACATTCAGATAATTTTAATACATAAACTACGCATCTAGATAATTGTACCACATAAGCTACGCATCCAGATGATTGTACCATATCAACTACACATCCAGGCAATTGTACTACATAAACTACACATGCAGATAATTGTACTACATGAACTAGATATCCAGATAAGTGTACCACATAAACTACACATCCATTAAGTATATTGATTGACAATTTAATTTTTGGCAATTTTAACTTTAATATTAGCTATTTTATATGAGAATGGTTGTAGTGTACGTTACTAGACAGGTTTTTATAACTGGCATGTTTTTGTAGTTTTGTGTTGTTAATTTATTGGTGTGTTGTATTTAATGTTTTACAGCGCTTGCTATCTACTATATTTTTTTTTCTGTTTCGTTTCTTTGTTTGTTGGGGGGATGGGGAAGGTCCCGTTTCAAATGCCATAAGTGAGACAGAATAAAGGAGTAAAGAAAGCGATCCAAAATTTTTGGGTATTAATAGGTTGGTATTTTCTTGGGGGTGGGGTTAGTGTAGGGTTGGTGGTGTGAATGTTTTTTTTTTCTTGTTTGATTTTGGGGAGGGTTTTGTTTCTTAATGTTTTTCTTTTTTTTAATTGATTGACTATTTTGCAGCTTTTGCTATCTTTTTGTTCCCTTTTCGATCACCTGCAATAATCATGTTGATATTTCCTTTTTCCATTTCCTTGAATGGTTTTCAATATTACAGCCGTCGCACTTGAGCATTCCGGTTTCGGTTCACTTCATATTATTATTTCATTTTGAATAGACCAATCTTGACGGGTTCATTATTCTAACTTAAAGCATCATTCTAGCAAAATTGGGTACAGTCTATCCTGACATGTCAGCCTCCATGGATTCCGAAACGAGTGGCAGTGACGACGAAGAAACCATTCGCAGATTGCAAGAAGCTGTTGTTGACAGTACTTCTTTGCTTGGGAGTATGTGTTAATATTGAGTTTAATTTCTTTTCGTATTTTATTTTAAAATTAAGTCTGAAACCATCATGAATTATGTAGCTTCGTTTTGTCGAGTCCTGGTAAACACCACTAAGAAGTATTAAGAACTACTAAGAAGCACTAAGAGGCGCTAAGTGCTAAAAATTGGGCACTAAGAACATAGTAAAGCATTAAATTACCCCAAAAACATAAATGGTTCAACAGTAAATCGATAAACATTGTTAACACGAGTCGTAACAGATACCACGTATTTTGAGTATGAGGAAAGACAACTCTGTCAGGGCTATGTTCTAGGAGTAAATGCATGCTTACTGTTCTGTGAATATAAGATAATTAATCACCATAATCGTCATCGGTATCATCAACAACAACATCATCACCACCACCACCAAAAGCAGCAGCAGTATAACAGAACATGAATTATGTTAAAATGTAAATATATGTCTCGTACAAGCCTACTGTATGTCTGTTACCCATGTACAGAATTATTCATCATCAACAACTCAACTATTTAACAACACCTCCAAGAAGAAAATGGAGCCGACATTTTCCTTAAAATATATAAATATAAATTATTTACTTGATTCTTTTAAGAGACACTAAGAAGCACTAAAAAGTATAATTTGGTACTATGAACTTTTTAAAACACTTTATTAACTTAAAAGCATGCATATTAATTGCAGTTAGTGATTAGTTAATGGCTGCAAGAATAAAAAAGTTTGCTCTTAATATCTAGAAGGTTTGTCATTATGTTGGCGTTCTTTGATAGGCTGAGAGAACACATGACACTTTTGCTTGACTTGGGCTAATCACTATTTAAAGGACTCTCATCCATATTAATTCAGACTTTTGTCGGCTGTTTCAAAGGTATGTGCCTACTTAGAACAGTGCCACTGGCTTCAGTTGGTAAAGTCCAGAATTTGACAGAATTTAAAAACAGAACAATAAATTTAGTTAAAGGCAGTTTTAAAGTTATAAGAATTACTGAATGCTTAGTTTCTTAACCATTCTGCTGGCTTAAAATGCTCAAATTCATTGCAAAATGACTAGCAAATTACTGAATATAGTCACTTTAAACATCAGTTTAAACTGTCCACATTTATAGACGTCGTTGTGATATGACTGGAAAATGCCCAGCTTCGAAAAGTTGTTACATAACACTATGTGATTAAAATAATCTCAAGTATTTTCCTGGACAATAAAGTTATATTGTATTTCTTTGCAAATAAACCGATTACTATCATTTCGTGATATGACGATAACAGCAGTATATTTAAAGGGGCCAACTTAGGAAAAACCTCTTCATACTACAGATTCTTTGTGCAACTATAGGGTACCTTAGATCTAGATGTAAGCAAAATCAAAATGTTGATAGGCTCTGATGACAAGAAAGCATTGACAAATGCAGTTGACATGATATTCCCAGAGTCCAAAAGTAAATTCTGTAGTAAGCATATCTAAGACAATCTTAAGCGGCAGATAACTGATAAAATTCCCAAAACTTAAAATGAAAGACAAAGAATTATCAGTGAGATATTTGGCCCTGCTGGAGTAACCTGTGCAAATGATAGCATTAACTTTGATGATAGAAATGAGAAATTAAAAGAAATACTGAGATATGAACACAAAGACTTTCTTCAATACTATGAACAATATGTAGAAAGAAAAATTGCCAACCACTGCATCAGCAAGAAAGATGAACTGTGGACAAATAACAATACCGAATCTATGAACCACAAACTAAAGTTTGCTGTAAAATGGACCCCAAGGAAACTTAACGATCGTATTCTACAGCTGCACTGTTCTTATCAGTGGGGAAGAAAATACACATGGAAATCTGTCTGCAATGCGAGCCAGTCACCATGATGACTCTGTTCAGCATATGTTTATATCAGTATACCATATATATTTTAAACTTAATTAAAGTGCTTTGCAAAAGAGATTTTAGTGTTAATTTCTAAAACATATTGCTTTCTAGAGCTGTTTGTTTTTCTTAGTGGTTATTAATGCTGTCCAATAGTGAATACACACTCATTATTTGAAAAGACCGCAAAAAAATGCAGAGATAGGAAGAAAGGACACATTGTGCTACAAAATGGAAACAGTCTTGCCAAATTAGAACTCTTTGCACACAGTTTGAAAAGAGTACTTTTATAACTGTTTTAATCCCAGTTGTATCTGAAATATACTTTAGAGAACTTGTTTCTTCCTTGTTTACTTATGTTTCATAGAAGTTTTTTTTCCTGTTTTTCTTTTTTTTTTCCACTTTGGTTGGTGTATTTTTTATCGGTTCTTTTTTTCCCAGTTTCTTTTTTTTTTCTGTTCCTTTATTTTTCTTACATTTGATATTATACACCGACCAGTAAAACGAGGCCTAAACAAAAGTTATCATTACTGATGCTCAAAATACGTTTGTATCTGTTACGTTCCGTGTTAACAATATTTATCAATTTATTTTAGTAACATTTATGTTTTCTTGGGTAATTTAATGCTTTACAGTGTTCTTAGTGCCCAATTTCTGGCACTTATAGCCACTTAGTGCTTCTTAGTAGTTTTCAGCGGTGTTTACCAAGACAGGTTTTGGCACAGGGGTCATATCATTGCTTATAATTTTCTTGTAAATAATTTATTTACTATACTGAAGTACTAGTTCTCAGTGTGTGTTAACTGTCACCATAATGCTAACATCACCTGAATGGGTGAGAATTTTCAGTTACTTTGCGTGCACTTAAAGCACCTCACAAATCATCTTTGAATAAAGGACCTTACTTTGTAATTTTGCACGACATGCCTGGCATTTTTGTCCTGTAATATATGCGTTTTGTAATGAGAGAGGAAAAGACCTGTTTCTACAGACACGTTTATTCCACAGCATACATAGTATAACTGACTGACTTGTCAGACGTACATCTAGCACCCTATATATCAGCCTTATCTCTGGTCTCTAAGTTCCTGAATCAGCAGTGGGAAAGTCTGTATTACCATATAGTACTGCTTATAGAATACTATACCCCTCCTTTTCTTTCAGACTGAAAATTTATGTATTGAATATCAGTTTAGTATGTTTAGAACTAATTATAATGATAGTAATACATAGGTGTCAACTTGTGTGTGTGTGTGATTTGGATTTTTAACATAGCTTTAACAATTTTTTAGTCATATCGCTACGATGTCTGCAGTGTTGGCAGTTTATAGTGATGTCTAGCACTGGGGCATCATGCCCCAGACATGTAGCATGATGTCCCACCCAGTCACATTATCCTGACACCAGGCCGACCTGTCCTAACACTAACCTCTTAATGCTGAGTGCCAAGTGAGGCAGCTCTTAGTACCATTTTTTTAAGTCTTTGGTATGACTCGGCCAGGGATCAAACCCACGACCTCCTGCATCCAAGGCCGATGCTCTAACCACTAGGCCACCGGAGCGGTCGGGTGTCAACTTGTATGGTTTACCTGTAATTTGTACGTTTTTTTTTTCCTTTTTTGTCAGTGTACAGCTGTACAACTGTTTTGTACGTTTTTTTCATACAAAATTTAAATTTAAAAAAAAAATTTCTTTTTTCATTTTATGTGCATCTGGGACTTTGGGCATAATTATTTTTAGAATGAGAATTCAACGAGATCAGCGTGGCTTGAAACAACCAATCAAATCATCAAAACCTCACTTTTCATTAGATGATGAAACGAGTGTCATTCATGGTTCAACTCCTGTGTGGGAAGATCTTGTTGTTTATCATGCTGAAATTTGATGCTCATTTGAATTTCTAATATTGACTAACTACCTGTGTAGTAAGTATGTTTTTTTTATTTTATACATTATTATTTTATTATTTATACTTATTACTATCAAATGCATAAAGTTTACATCAATTTTCATACTTTGCATAGAGTGGCAGTCATGTTGGTATAACTGTAATTTGTCTGGCTTTTCTGTGTGGAGATAAAGTTGATTTATTAAAATTTTTAACAATATACTAATTAAAAATAAATAGTCTGCTGAATTTAGCATCGGCATTTTATCGTGCTGTCATAGTTTTGAATTAAGTTTGTCAGATACGTAATACAAACAGGAAGATGCATTACCATAATGACGGAAGTAGTACAGATACCGAGTAACATCATTCTTGTGGCTCGAAAATATGTAACACTGCCAATTTATGTCAAGTTTGTGACCAAAATCAGCATACCATATAGCAAATTCATAACCTTTCAAACACCAAATACGCATATTTAATAGAAACAATCAACAACTTACGCGGTATAAACTTCTGGACTGCTACTTTTTCAATTTTTTAAAATTTCTAGATTTCTATTTTTGGATAGCTCCAGTCATAATATCTTGGGGTTTATGGGGAAAAATGTAAATTCATAACACATTCATAATCAGGAGATCTTCCTATATCATATGTCAAATCTAAATTTTTAAATTTTTTTTTCTTTCATCTAGTTGAAATATTCCATCCATCAAATGGTTGAGCCTAACTCAAAGAAACGCAGGCTTGAAGACACTGACGGAGGTTGTGGCAAGTTTCAGACTGATTGGATTAAAGCCTTCCCTGGCGTTGTAGATGTATCCAAGTTAGGATCTTCCCATGCTTTTTGTAAAATATGCAGTAAAGACATTAAAGTGGTGGTATTGGGCATATATAATCTGGAGGAATACTTCAGGACAAAACTGCATGAAGGAAATTTTGAAATGAAGAAGGGAGCATCCATCAAAAGCTTCTTTGCTCAGCCAAAGCGGGAAGATGATAATGTTATAAGTAAAAAGAATGAAATAAAGTTTCAGAAATGTAAATAATTATGTAAATATGTGTAAAAATACTTTGTGTATAGCATTTGTTGTTTTAAAACCGTTGGTCTTATATAATGTATGAATACATTTTTTCATGTAAGGTTTTTTTTGTCTTTATAAGGTTTTTATTGGTCTGGTGTACAGGTTTTCATCTCAAGGGGTTGACACCTGTGGTAATAACATTTTCTAACAACAGAAATTCACATAATAGAAATTTATGAGTCTTTTTCAGATATTGTGTAAAATAGTCAACTTATAACTGGGTAAAGTAGGTTTACAGTTCGTAGAGTTTAGTCTTGATAATGTTGATGGTTTCGATTGATGGCAGAGTTCAAATTCACCTTCTTAAACTAAATTGCCGTTTGGTGAGAGGCACATGTGTTATTAATTATCTTGATTTATACAACAGTTTACAGTTATAACATTCTACACTATTTGTGAGTAAAACATCAGAACAACACAATGTATTTAGTAAAGCTTCAAAAAGTTTGCATGATTTAGGTAGTCGGGTGGTTTTCTAACTTGTGTTTATCTTCTTAATGCTAGTCTGATTTTGGATATATGTCAGCTGCATCTCCACCCTTCTTTTGATTTATTGTATCATATGTCTGGTCATCATATGGTGGAATATAGGGTGAGTTCTTTACTGTCTTGAAGAATGATGAATTTCTAGTGATCTGATGGTCTTCTGTTCTCGCTCTTATCATTGATCCCTTTTTGTTGACAACTTAATATGGTTTAGGGTGGAATGGAGTTGGCAACTTGTTTTTCATTTCTTGCTTAACTAGAATGCTATCTTCAACTATATACCTTGAATTAGTTGTTGTTGACATAGACTGTAGCATGGTTTACTAAAATGTCACTGACAACCAAAATAACCATGCTAAAGTGGACACTTACTTTTGGAGGCAAAGGAATTGTAGGAAATGATGCTATAGTCAAACTGACAACTGATTCAAAACATGTTAAAAAAAAGTAAATATTTGTTGCAGAATTTGAAAAATATGGGTGTCTTTGGTAATGGTATGTGTTTGAATTTCTTGAATAAACAAGATACAGATAAGGGTACATGTATTTACAACCCATTTTAAATAAAAATCTACTGGTTTGTCAGTTTGTTATCACAGTGCCTAAAGTAGTTGGAGGAATGCCATGAAACTTTAAACACACTTTCTTCCCATGATTTAGTTGGTCCTAATGAAAATGATGCAATCCAGAATGTCTTTGAATGAATTCTCAATAATCTCAAAGTAGTGTTTTAGTCCAGTGAATAGTTTAAGTAAACAATTCTTCTAGTATTATATCTGAAAACAACTATATAAACTCTGATCATAGATTCCCAGAGACTGATATTAAACGGGAATGAATACTTATTCTCAAAGGCTTTATATATATTTCACTTGACCTAAAATGCAATAGAATGCTCTGGAAAATGGATAATTTCTAATGGAAACTTCCATCATACTAATAAAGAAGGTCAAGCCTTGAATTCAAATATTAATAAACATCGTGTTTATTTCTTAGCATTTGGACAAAAATCTGGTAGGCACAACCCTCAATCATGACAAAAGTCAGGTACACAATATAGATGATCAAAACACAGTGGTCATCTTGAAAACCTTGTTATCACTACCTCTGATGAATGGATGGTCACATCAACATGGGCATTGACTAGTTGGTAATAGTAAAAATTGTGTCGCTCAGGCATGCAATATGACTGCCACAGTAGCCATCTTGAAAATCTTATCACTACTTCTCCTACATGAATGGTCATATCAGCATGTAGTTTTCACTGAAAGACTTGTTATGATATCCAGTTGGTTGTAAATGGAATTTATGTCCATAATGACAACCACAATGGTCATCTTGAAAATCTTATTTTTGCTACATTTCCTAGATGGCTGGTCATATTGGTATTTTGCTTGTACCAAAAGACTTCTTATGTCTACTTGGTCCTAAATGGAAATGGTGCCAATCTGTTATCCAATATAGCCACCATGGCAGCCATCTTGAAAATCTTGCTATCATTACTCCTTCAAAATGGAAAGTCATATCAACATGGAATTTCCACTTGAAGGTTTCATATCATGTTTTGTTGGCCACAAATGAAAATCTAACATCCAATATGTCCACCACAGCAGCTAATTTGAAAATCTTGTTATTGCTGAAGAATATAAGAAATGGTTTTCAGCTCTTGGCAGTTAAAAGTAAGAAATGATTTATCTTGAGTTCCTGAAATTCTTTTAGGCCAGTAACCTCAGTCCCTTCCAGAGACTCTTGTCTGAATCACCATACTTTATTCAGGTGAGGGCTACTAGGCCCCACTTTTTGCATTTTTGGAATGAACATTGTCAGCCTCATTAAGATTCACTAAAGTAAAGGTAAATTCACCTGCTATTTTGAATAATTTTATTTCTCTGAAAGATTAGTGCACTCTTGCCACTTGGTCACCTGATCTGAACAATTTCTGGTCACAAAATACTATAACTTTCATGCATACTGCATTAAGAATCAAATTATTCTTCCTCTCATATGAAGCATCTCTGACATTTTCAAGACTGAGGTCCAATTTTTCTTTTGACTGTTGCCATTGTTTTGACTCAGTGGATGAATGCACAAAAGGGGTTGTCGTGCTTACTGAAAAAGAATACTGGGTTGGAAACACATGTACAATGTAACTAGATCTTTATACACACTTATTCTTATTTCCATTGGCAGTATATCTACGTGAACAATAAAAGAAAGAAAAGCACACACCAAAACATGCAACCAGTCTTACTTATTTGCAAAAGAAAACACCAAAACATTATCATGTAAGTGTTCTTTCCTTGCAAACAAGGATATAATACAACCTAGTTTATCTAGTCCACTTCCAGCCAGCATTGTATAAGCCAGGTGCATAAGTACATACTGGACATGTTAAGTTTTGGACAAGATATCTGGAAAGAACAAAAATTTTCTTGTGCACACAAATTGTCGGGACAACAATAAAAGTCGTTACTTAATGTCCCAGATATTGGTTAATGATAGTAAGCAATGTAATGAGTCAATGTCCAATACCGTTAGCAATGTAATGAGTGTGATGTCCAATACCGTTAGCAATATAATGAGTGTGATGTCCATTACCATTAGCAGTGTGTGTGTGATTTGGATTTTTTAATGTAGCTTTAACAATTTTTCAGTCATATCGCTATGATGTCTGCAGTGTGGCAGTTTATAGTGAGTCTAGCACTGGGGAATCATGCCGCAGACATGTAGCATGATGTCTCACCCAGTCACATTATCTTGACACCAGGCCGACCAGTCCCAAAACTAACCTCTTAATGCTGAGTGCCAAGTGAGGCAGCTCTTAGTACCATTTTTATAAGTCTTTGGTATGACTCGGCTGGGGATCGAACCCACGACCTCCAGCATCCGAGGCGGACTCTGTAACCACTAGGCTACTGGATCAGTCCATTAGCAGTGTAATGAGTGTGATGTCCAATACTGTTAGCAGTGTAATGAGGGTGATGTCCAATACCATTAGCAATATAATGAGTGTGATGTCCAGTATCATTAGCAGTGTAATGAGTTTGATGTCCAGTACCGTTAGCAATGTAATGAGTGTGATGTCCAATACCATTAGCAGTATAATGAGTGTGATGTCCAGTACCATTTGCAGTGTAATGAGTGTTATGTCCAATACCATTAGCAATGTAATGAGTGTGGTGTCCAGTACTGTTACTTACAAATGAAATCAAATCCAGACTATTCACAAAATTCAGAAAACATGGAGTACTTTTTATATTTATTCTTATGGTTGTAAGAAGTTGTTTGGAGTTGGCAGAGAAAAAATAGGGTCCATTGGGAAACTGGAGACAAAGCTGTTTTTCATTTTGGCTCAAATAATAATTCCTTAAGCACACAGTGCAGGTATTACAAGTAGACTGAATACAGTATACAGTTGTAGAATAGGGTTTCAATGGTTTCCAAGTTGTTACCAAGGGACTCTGCCATGGGGTTAAGGACAGTACAGGAACACTGCTCAGGTGTACTGTTGGTTTATAAATAAGTTAACTTTCTACTTACATACTATAAAGCTTATATTATTAACAAATGAAAATTTGTATTGATCAAAATGTGTAGATATTACAGTTTGACCTTTGATCTCTTCTCCCACCTCCCCAATGTGTGATCAGATTTACTTTAAAAGCAAGTTTTATCAAATTCATGTGGCATAAATTGGTGAAATTGTATGTAGTATATCCTGTTCTGAATTGTTTCATTTGATTGTCATTGTATATTGTATCCTGTTGTTATCTTGGGAGTCATGGTAGCTCAGTTGGTAGAGTATCAGGCTTGTAATCCAATGATCACGGTTTTAGTACCCACCCAGGCCAGTCCTGGTTATCTGCCTCACACTATCTTTGGGAACAGTGCTTAGCTCCCATTTTCTCTGCTTGATATAGAAAGTAATGTGTTACAAGTGCTGTTAAAAACACTTCTTCAAAGAGTGGACATATTATGATTGCCTCTGTTTGTACATTTTGTCCATCTGTTTTTGACAATACTACTTATTGCTCCTCTTTCCACATTGCTTGCAGAATTTTATTGAAATTTTGTAGGCTGAATTTTCACTCGATTTAGATGCACATTGGGTTTTCCTTTTTTTCCTTGAGTTCATTTTTGATTGTGTTTCTTGAAAAATTGTTCAATTAAAGAATAGACTGAAAAGTTGCTGGCCATTTTTCCTCTTTCTCATTTTTGGGTAATATTCTAGAGAAATCATCAAGAAAAGTGGTAATTTGAAAATTAGTTTGAAAGTTAGGAAGAAACATGTAATCATTTCTTCATTCACACTGCTTGGAGGATTTATTGACACTTTTTAGACTAAATAGGCACTTGGTGTTAATATAAAGTAATATTTTACATTTTTTTTTCTATCACAGTTTTGGTTAATTCTATTTAAAATTTATCAAAGAGGTGGATATTTTTATGTTGTTGGAAGAAGTCTTTCATCACTTCTTCTACATTGTTGTTTAATTGATTTTATTAAAACTTTATTGACAAAATAAATTGGAAGAGTACATGTGGACTAAAGTTTTCCTTGTTTTCCTGTCTCATATTGGGGTAATTTTCATTATAATTGTTGGAATTTTTATTTTCAGAAAACTCATGCTTTAGGAGGAAGCTTGTCATTACTTCTTCTTCCATGCTTCATGGAGGATTCCATTGAAACTTTCTAGGCTGAATAAGTGATTGGTCTATATGTAGAATGAAGTTTTTATTTTTCTCATATTTGGGTAAATTTCTTGAAATATTTTCAAAAATATATTGGGAACTATATTTAGATGTCAAATGGTGGTTATCATGTCATTCCTTGACATCTGGAATGATTGCACTATATTTATGTGGGGTTAATCAATGGTTGTGATGATGCACTTATGGTTTTACAATTTTACTGTGGCTAATATTTTGTTCATTTCTGAATAATTTATAAAAAAAAAAGGAATATTTTAAAAAAAATTTCAAGTGGAAGATTGTCATTATCTCTACTTGACTATATGTAAGAGTTTTTAGACTTGTTGCAAGGTGATGTAAGAGATTAATGTAGAGGTACAGTTGGAACAGTTAACATGCCAGAAGTGTGGGGATGTGCATATATGTAATCTGCACATATATTTCTCCTGTAATCTTTGAGATGTATGATTCTAAACTGTGGATAAATTTGTGCTTTCTTTCTTATAATTTAATTCATTTTAAATTCATTGGCCTCTCTCCTACTCTCTTCCCTGCAGCTTGGCACTAATTTTATTTAAGCTACAGAAAGACTTATGCGTAATGCAAGATGCATGTAATGTATAGTGTACGTAATCTGTAGAATGTGTTTTATGCATAAATGTGTGTACGTGCGTGCGTGTGTGTTATATTATCAGTATTTATGTCTCTGTTTTATGCTGCATACTGTATGTTGTATGTTTTATATGCAGGGGTGAATTTAACATAATGCATCATGATTTTACCAAACAGATGTGACTATTCCAGTGGCCTAGAGGTTAGAGCATCCACCTTAGATGCCGGAGGTTGTGGGTTCAAACCCTGCCGTGTAATACCAAAGACTTTTAAAAATGGTACTAACAGCTGCCTCACTAGGTGCTCAGCATTAAGAGTTAGTGTTAGGACTGGTCGGCCTGGTGTCAGAATAACGTGACTGAGTGGGCATGCTTCATGTCTGTGGCATGATGCCCCAGTGCTAGACATCACTATAAGCTGCCAAACTGCAGACATCGTAGCTATATGACTGAAACATTGTTAAAGCTATGTTAAAATTCCAAAACACACCCACCCAAATAGATGTAGGTACTACTAATGCCATTACTATATACCTAGGATGTCATGAAGTGTCACACAAAAATTTGATTATTGATTCCTAAAACCCTTGACAAAACAGTGTTGATAAACATTATTTCTAAAATAAAATCATTTTTTGTATGCAGACAGATCATGATCTATAGAAAGGATAGGAATTTTAAACCTTGTGCTAGCAGATCAGGCACTGTTATTGTTAACTTGTTACCCTTTTTGCCAAAATTTGAACAGAAAAAGACTAAAATGGCAACTCAGATCAAGGCTGATCCTTTATTCAAATGGTTTGTGCAGGCAGTGGCATTCTGATGTCATTAGGGGAGCACTTTGTCAAGAGAACACAAACTTTGTTCAGCATTAATTGGTGTTATTTACATGCAGGTGCAATTTGCATTTAAGATTTGAGAGAGGGGCTTCATGTGCCCTTTACAAACAAATGTCCTCTATAAAATGTCATACATGAACAAATGTCCAGTATGACCAAGTATCCTTTATTAACAAGTGTAAGTTATAAAATACCTGTTATGAACAATTGTTCTTTTTTAAATTGTACTTTATAAAACAATGTCCTTTATGAACAAGTGTCCTTTATGAACTGACTTTTATGAACATTTGTCCATTATATAATAACCTTATGAACAAATGTCCCTTGTGAATAATTATCCTTTATGTAGACACGTTAGTTAAATAAAATGTCACTTTTGTTTTAGTAGTGTTTTAGTCCTGAATCTTATCTTACAGATACTTCCTCTTCCAAGCAAGCTGTAGGAAAAGAGTTATCTGGAAGTCCTTTGAAATATAACAAGAAGCAGTCTAATAGGTAAACCTGAGCTTGTTGCTGTTTTCTTTGTTTTATTTTTTTATCTCAGATTGTAATTAGATGTGAATTAGCATTGTATTTCCATTGACATCTGGTCAGGAAATTGATTTATTATATGAATATAAGCATAAAGAATGTTTTACAGAATTCATCTTTCTTGTATAATAGAACAAAATGTCTTTCCATTACCAAAGGACTGAATGTATTGTAAACCTTAAAAATTAGCTAAAAGAGTCAACTTTTCCTGAATTTGGAGTTTGAAATTTTGAAAGTAGGCCCAAAGTAGTGACTTTTTATATTATGTGATAACAGTTCACTTGCCTAAAATTATATGATCAGCAACTTGTTGGAACATTGCATGGTATAATGAAAACTGCATATTTACTTCTGTCCGTTGTAAGCATACAAATGTATCGTATCAACCTTGCCAGCAGTAAACGTACAAATACACATGTATATCATACCAACCTTGCCAGTTGTAAGCATACAAATGTATGATACCAACCTTGCCAGTCGTAAGCATACAAATATAGCATACCAACCTTGCCAGTTGTAAATTGCCTGTTTTGCTATGCAGTAAAATTAGTATCCTGTGTCAGACAATTCACTTTCCTCCCATTACCTTGGCATGATATTAACCTTTCTTTTTGTTGATGTGCACTTAAACACTGGCAAGTCAGATAACTATAACCAAAGGGAATGTTATACACTGACAAGTCAGTTAACTATAGCCATTGGGAGTGTTAAACACTGACAAGTCAGTTAAATATAGCCATTGGGAATGGTACACACTGACAAGTCAGTTAAATATAGCCATTGGGAATGGTACACACTGACAAGTCAGTTATCTATAGCCAGTGGGAATGTTACACACCAGTAAGTAAACTATAGCCAGTGGGAATGTTACGCACCAACAAGTATGGTACCTATAGCCAGCGGGAATGTTACAGTGACACTGGGCTCCTTGAAATCCCTCTATTTGCCCACCAGGGGCCCTGGATGGCCAATTGGTCTAAACCACTCTTCTTTACCAATCACTACCATCTCAGCTCTGTCCACGTGGATTCGAGTCTAATGTTTGGCCAGTGTGGGTATGTGAGAAAGCTTGTCATCATTAGTTCCCTTGGGTCGGTGGAAATTAATGGAGTTTTTCGAGGATCTTCCTCCACCAGTTTTACTGGCTGCCATATATAGCCTTTCATGTGCTGAAAAATGGCATTAAACCCCAAACAATAGCAACAACATTTGCCAGACATATTAGGCATTTCAAAGGTTTTGCTTAGCATATGTTCTGAGCAACTGGATATTTGGTCATAAGATATCAGAAATATCATTATATCAAATCGTCTTTTATTGTTTATTTATGAAACAGGAAAATAAACATCTCAATGAAGTAAAATTCAAAGGTCACTATGTCTAGTTTACAGATTGTTTCTTTGTCATGCAGTCAATAAAGGTGGCACTAACTAAACTTAATTGAGAAGTGACTAGGTCTAGTTTAGACCTTGTTTCTTTATTGGACATTCATTAGAGGTGTTGCTATCTAAGCTACTTACAGCTCAACTGCCAGAAGGCTATACTGCTCACAGTCAGCTAGTTAGATGGAGGTAGAAAAGGGCAACTTAATTCTTTCAAAGATAAGCTTTTCAGGAAAGATGGTTGTTATTCTAAAGGTTGTGTATTTTTAATTGGTAGGCTTTTATGCCTAGAGAGACAGTATAAGTACAAAAGTCTTATTGCATGAAAGAGCACTACTCTCCATGTTAAAGTCTGTTCATTATGATAATGAAAACTGCAACCCAACTAAGAAAGCTAGAGTTTATAATTGAAAGGGACAGCAGTTCCCTTGGCTGAAGTATGATGGCAGCCTTCATGATTCTGCCAAAAGTATTATAAAGATACAGCAAAAGCCAAAAATATGATTAATGACAACAAGTTGGTGATATTTTTAAATAAAGTATCCTTAACATGCTTTGTGTCTAGACTGACGGAGAGATCATGGCAAATTCATTGGAACATCACGTCATACAAATTTATGTTTTTACTGTACTTTCTTTGTGACATCTCTAGAAAATATAAGCATCTTGGCCAGTGTTTGCAGATGAGATTTGCCATACATTACCAAAAAGGAACATGGTGGCGGGTTTCTGATATCGCAGAAAGCTGAACATGACAGAGATATGCAACTGATTTTTACCCCAGGAACCATCCCTACTCCCAGGGACTATGTTTTATTGTACAGCAACACAAGTAGGTTATTTAGTGCTGAGGCATTTGGAGTAAGTTGCATTGCCTAATGACACACCATGGTAGCAAGTGTGGGATGAAACCATTCTGGTGGGATTCCAACCCAGTACCATTTCAGTTGCGAGTCTGGCATGCTAACCACTAAGCCACCATGGCTTCTGTCTCTATACTTATCTCATGTGGGATGTAAGAGAGCGTATCAAGCCTATTGTATATCCCAGAGCTCTTGGGTCAAAACTAGGAAACTGTTGAAATCCCCATCTTATGACTCTATATACAATTATTGGGCATGAAAAGACAAATTTTACTGGCAGATGAAATTGGCTGCAGGGTCCTTCCTTACTCAAAGAGACTTAGCCCCAAGATCCTACCTTGAGAACCATCAATATCCTCTCCATATAATCATATACATACTTCTTACTGGACATGAATAGACAAATGTACATACCCAACTAACAATTGCCCATGGGGCAGTTGTTACCCACAGGGACCTATCCAAGAAGCTAAAAATTGGGGTTTTAGGGATATGTCTTTTGCCAGCACAGAATTCTATTTTTCTTTGCAAGTCAAGTAATATGATTTTATTTTCACATTCCTGGACATATATTGATGAAAGTATGGTTCTCTTGTAACAGTGAATTTGCTCTTTGCTTATTTTAGATCAATTGTCTCCAGGATATTTATAAAACCAAAGTCAAAATTGTGTGAACAATCAACACCTGATGCAGTCATGATATCAAAGCACAGGCAGGCAATTGGATCACCTGGTGTTTAAATGATGTAGTTGGACTCAACACTGTGAGCATCTAGTTGGATGTTGATTGCCTGCCAACACTTTGATATTTCGACTGTGTTACCCACAGTGACAAATTGTCTGCGGCATTTTGAATTTGGATATTGTACCACAAACATTTGAAAATAATTTTACTTAATAGTGTTTTTTGTTTATGAATGTTTACTGCATAGCCTGAAATGATGTGTGCATTTCATTATTATGTCCTTGGTTTGGTGTTATCTGTGTGAAAGTGCCATGAACTCTGGGAGACATTATACGTACAGTGTGACCCCGCTATAGCATGCTCCATTATAACATGAATTCGGATACAAGATGGTTGTGGTGTGGCTCCCGAAATTTTACATAGCATATATTTTTCTCATACACCAAAAAAAATTTATTTCTTAAAAGTACAAAAAAACCGTAAAGGTTTATTATCATTTTGGGGAAGAGATCGCGTATGAATGATACAAGATGATCGTGGTGTGGCTCCTGAAATTTAATATGAATTTTTCTGGTACATGAAAAAATAGTTTTTGCTTCTTAAAGGTATGAAAAATAACATGTGAAAAGTTTATTTTGGGATCGTGTAGGGCTTTGCCAATGTCGCAAACTGTGATTTTTTTTTCCTTATTGGTGGCAAAATATACCATCTGGTGATTTTTTGTTTATTATTGGCGGCATTGTTGGCTGTTTAAACTTGTATATACAACCATTGGTTTGGAGTGGAGAAATTCAGAGGCATCATGTAAGGAAGCAGTAAAGTTGATATAAAATACACTAAAATTTGTCAATTGTTACATAAACAAATTCTTTGTACATATTGACAAACCATCTTAACAGTGCATTGTTATATCATAATCCACTTATGTTGACATCTAGCATGAGTCCTGTATGTTGTGAGATATCTGTTTTTGCTTTTTGTTGTTGAAATTTCTGGTAGTGGAGATCAACCAGACGAGGCATTATCTCGTAACCTATCTTTTGTCGGATTTTTGGCCGCTCACTAGTAATTAATATATTTACATAAACTGACATTTGTATATGGATGGTAAGTAAAATTCCTCTTCTTTTCACTCAGAATTAAATCCTTTAGAACGCTCAAATTTTCTGTAGTAATCATTGTCATCAGACCAGAACATCTGCATCTCTATTGTCCGTTGACTCGTTAAATTTCTGACGCATGTGTGGAATGCAGCATCACTCTGCTACCACAAATGTAAAAAACTAAAAACAAAACAAAAAACCCCCAACATCTTGTTGGTCTATTCAATAGGCAGGGAGGAACAGTGACTACAGTCGACCAAATTGATGACCAATTCCTTTTTTAAAAATGTACCCACATAAAATAGTTAGCTGAAATTTCAAAGAAAACATTACCTTTGAAACACCAATTGTGATGAAAACGTACTAAGCAAATGGAAAAAAAAAAATCACTATCAATAATGCAATACAATTATTTGATGTTGCTGCCACAATAAGAAATGGGCATTTGTTTGGTTCTCCAAAACTGTCCTTTAGTGGTGACTTCAATAATGCATGCACCCTTCATCAAAGAAAGCTGACTGCAATCTTCAATAAAAACAAAGAACCTTTCTTCAGAGGAAGTCATTACTGAACTTAAATAAAAGCAATGGAATCTGATGGATTTTTTCATTTTCCAATGTGACTGGAACACTTTCACTGTGCCGTAAAGTTTCCTTTTTAGAGGGAATAGTTTATGCTTATGAACGCTACCAACGGCGGCTTAAAATGCAAACTAACTTTTACCGACTTGGGACTTACTGAAAAGTAAATGTGCTTCGTCATTAGTTACGTGATTGTGCTATGTTTTTCCACTGAATTCAGACATTTATGACCTGTGACAAAATTATTGATTGTTTTAAATGTGTGTGTGTGCATATTTTCAATGGAATTGTACTGTGGATTCATTGTATGTGATGAGATTCACGGGTGAGTACACAGTGTTGATCCTCTATTCATGTTATACATTAGAGACGTATATATAAACAGTATACACATATATGTACCAATCTGTGGTTCTGTAAATAAAGTAAAATATTATATATGCCCTCTCTGTTTTCACTAATATGCATCGATTTAAGATGGTAACTGTGCCAATGATGCACGTATTTAACGCCCACATTTATTACCTACCCCCGCCCCCCCACCCCCCACCAATTTTTTGGGTACATGCATCATTTTCTTCAGCTGACTGACCTGGTTGCTTATAACATGATTCGGTCTATAACACGGTCGGGTTCTATGGCTCCCAACTACTGTGTTACAGCAGGGTTACACTGTACGATGATGTGTGACTTTTGTCCCATTTTGTGTTTTAATAATGATAAGAACAAAGTTGTAAAAAAGAATGATAAATCCATGAGAAATATCTGAATCCTTTGGAAATCATAAGCAATTAATAATCTTCCATAAATCAATGTTGTGAGATTTCTTTGTTTTCATTAAATATGAGCTTAATAATTATCACAGTGAAAAATAAGTTCGCCCACCAACATTCAGTTTTCTTGATTTATCTGATAAGAGAAATCTGTTCTTTTTTACTGTATATAAATTTGATGATTTTAGCTATCATTTAATGGAAAGTTGGCGACAGGACACACTATGTCCTATTAATTCCTGTATGATGACCCTTACATTGGAATATATATATATATATATATATATATATATATATGGGAGCACTAGCAAATGCACACTGCCTACAAGGTTTTAAGGGCATGTTTTCCTGTACTTTTCTATATAATGAATATAATCACCATTGCATAATGGACACTACCTACATGGTTTTAAGAGGTTTGGATTGTTTGGACAAAGAGCTTAATAAAAATAAACATTTAAAAAAAGTTATCATCCAACATTTCACAAGAGATCACCTTAACTATAATGATGATCTGTTGCATTTCTGCTCTATAAATAGGAGCAGATTTGTGCATATTTTGTGTGTATCTTATTTTTCCGATGCATTTGAATGCACGCACAGTGAGTTTTGTATATTTTTCCCCAGTGACCTTTAACTCATTGCAAAGGGATATAACTCTTACATCATCTTTTTGAATGTGTTGATTGCGGTGTGGTCTCCAAGAGTCAGGATGGTCAGTGTTTGACTCTACTACAGTGGTCCTTCACTATAATGCTGTATAGGTGAGCCATAACTGTGTGTTGTGATATTGATGATGTCACCTTATCTGGGACTGTGTTATACTGAAGTGCTTTATAGTGAAATCCATAACCATACCTGTGTTATGTATGGGACTGTATTATATTCAGGTGGTTTATAGTGAAATCCATAACCATACCTGTGTTATATCTGGAACTGTATTATACTGAAGTGCTTTATAGTGAAGTCCATGACCATAACTGTGTTATATCTAGGACTTTATTATGCTGAAGTGCTTTACTGTGAAATCCATAACCATACCTTTGTTATATATGGGACTGTGTTATACTGAGATGCTTTTTTGTGAAGTCCATATCCATATCTGTGTTATATCTGGGAAAGTATTATACTGATTTCCTTTATAGTGAAATCCATAACATACCTGTGTTATATATGGGACTGTGTTATACTGAAGTGCTTTTTAGTGAAGTCCATGACCATACCTGTATTATATCTGGGACTGTATTATACTGAAGTGCTTTATAGTGAAGTCCATAACCACCTGTGTTATATCTGGGACAGTATTATGCTCAGGTACTTTATAGTGAAGACCATAACCATACCTATGTTATATCTGGGACAGTATTATACTGAGGTGCTGGTGAAGTCCATAACAATACCTGTGTTATATCTGGGATCATGTTATAAAGCCGGCAACACCCTAGCTTAACCTCAATGTTAAAGTTTTTCTTTCCATTAATTTCAGTGCCATTTTATCCCACCCTCTCGCTTCAGTATGCACATCTCTTTATCAAGCCAAATAAATACCCTCATTATTGAAGCTTGGGGGAAGGCTGTTACGTGCATGCTGTGGCAGAGACATCTTGTGAGATCACAGAAGTTTATATTTGATACTTTAAAAGCTGAAAAATCTGTAAAGGTCCACCTGTCTTCAGGGACCATGTTGATCCTTCATGCAGTCTTGTAAACAGGTTTCACTGTACTCATTAAGAGTAGACTATAACATGCATCTTGTTTCAGATTTTTTGCTGAGCCAGCAGAAGCTAATGAGCTAAAAACCACTCCAGAGTTTCGTCACTTTGTTAGCAAGAAACTTTCATCATTACTGGACAGGTAAGGTTTTTTTTCTCCAAAGAGTTCAGATTATAAGGAGAATACTTTTGTAGTGTCTGTAAATTTCATATCTTTGTCTTCTCTTTGCTTCAGAGTTACAGTGCCTTTTTACAAGTTGTATAGAAAGCAACTTTTTGGCTTTTCTCATTCTCATAAATCAGTTTTTCATAAAATGTAAATTTTCTTGTAAATATTTGCATATTACTTCAACAACATTGAATCTCAACTAACAAGGAGTTGGTACTATCTGGGCAACATTTGCCCCAAAGTTTCAGAAATGTTAAAAAATACCTTTGAACTTGGAATATTCTGGCAATAAAAAAGATCAGTATTGGATAATCATACAGTTAGAATTGAGGTTTCCAAATGTGTTGTTACACACATGCTTATGATGCCATGTTCGACTATGACAGCCATTTTGAACAGAATTTGGATTTATTTTCGAAAATATCAAGTAGTCCATGTACAAGAACCAATTTCATATTTTCACAAAATATAAATATATTCATGAATAATTAAATACTAGAATATCATTTTGGTTGTCAAATGTGGACCATGTGAAAAACAGAAAAATTGAAGTCTGCATTATTTGGTAGTGTTTATATCTATAATGACCATGCACACCACTCCCTCGATAACTCGCGCCCTGTTAACTCGCGAACCCACTTATAACGCGGGGTCAGGTGTGGATCCCAATTTTTAAACCAGAAAATACCAGAACATTGATCCCTATAGGTTGAACTTGAAGAAAATTGCGATCGAAATTGGTAACGGAAACTTGATATACCTCTTGTTTTATCGTCGAAAACGGTAGATAGGACCTGGAAATTTAATCAACATTATGAAATAATGACTTTTAATAAGAAGTCATATAATTTGTTACATTTTCTTTTCAAACGACGTTCTTAGTAAACCGCAATTAACAATATTCAAGGACATTTCGATCAATGAAAATGTCACTTACGCCAAGTGGAGGCAGTACTTTAATAAATAAATACCAATTAAATACATTTTTTTATCAATTGAAATTTGTGTTCTAGTTCTGTCTTTTAGTACCTTTTAAGTGTAATCATCATAAATGCAATGTGTCCTCTTGTAATTAAACGTAAATGTGTCAGTCTACTGTAACAACGATTGTCTGATGAAATAAATGTTACGTGTTTTTGATAAAAAAGGAATCTTGTTTGGTAGTGTATCAACAGTTAGTCTGGTTCCCTGCTTCATAGACTCCTAGTTTCGTGAAATACTGTTATACAACACTCCGGGAACCAGACTAATCAACAAAACAAAAAGCCGTGATGTAATACACGAATGTTTTCGCATACCATGCTTGGTTGTTGGAACCAGTTGCAATCATGTTATCGATATTTCAGATGTTGGACATTTTGAAAATAAATGTGATATATAGATAATAATGAACAACTTCATCAGAAAAAGCGCTTTATTGACGATTTTTCTCGACTCGATTATAAAACGAGGATTCTGCCATTAAACAGCCCAGTTCCCTCTCCCCCCAACCCCAACCACGCGGTTTTCTGGATGACTAGCAGGTTTTTTGGAGGTCCCTTGGTAACTCGTGCCCTCGCTTATAGTGCGGTGTGTGTTTTTGGACCCCGATGTGCGCGAGTTATCGAGGGAGAGGTGTATTCCTTAATTAATTAATATCAACTGATATGTTTGCTAAAATGAGGACATGATGATTCCACAGACCTAAGAGAAAGAACTATTCTCATGAAATATCTAGCATCATAAAATATGTGTGTGTGTGTGATTTAGATTTTTAGTGTAGCTTTAACAATTTTTCAGTCATATCGCTACGATGTCTGCAGTGTGGCAGTTCATAGTGATGTCTAGCACTGGGGCATCATGCCGCAGACATGTAGCATGATGTCTCACCCAGTCACATTATCCTGACACCAGGCCGACCAGCCCTAACACTAATCTCTTAATGCTGAGCACCTAGCGAGGCAGCAGTTAGTACCATTTTTGTAAGTCTTTGTTATGACTCAGCCGGGGATTGAATCCACGACCTCCCGCATCAGAGGCATGCACTCTAACCACCAGGCCACCGGAGTGGTCCCATCATAAAATGAAGAATTTTGTAAAGACTAGAATTCTCTTAGTATGTTCAGACATTGCATGGAGAAAGCAGTTAATGCCTGTTGAAAATTGAATGGAGGACCAAATTTTAACATCAAGCAGGATAAAACATTTTAAAGTTTTCTAATCAGGTTTTTAAAAATACTGAAATTCTGTTGTCATAAAAGATGCATGTGGTGCATGATGTATAGTACAGATTGTGTACATTGGTTTTTCCATTGGTGACTACTGAGTTGTAAATAAGAATAACTATTTGCATTCATTTCTGAAACTTCTACCGATTTTAATTTATAGGTGGGCTATAAGTGTTTTAATTGCACTTTTGAAGCCAGAGTTACTGCAAAGCAATATCCACATATCCTTGCACAAGATGGTAATAATTGAGACTTTACAAGTAGGTGAGCACACTGTAATACAAATATGAGAGTAGGTAATAAGAATTGTCAGTGATATTTTGGGTTTTTCTTTATTGTGCATGGACAAATCGCATGCAAAAAAGATCAAACTAAATTAAAATTTACAGGTGTGCTCACACATTCATATACACACTACTGAAATGTAGTCGTATTGTGAGTAAACAAAAGTTAAACAAATTAAACCAAGTAAAATACTCCAACTGCCATCCTAGTGATAGGCAAATCTGTATCAATTTTCAAGAATGGAGTACAGAAAACAAACATCACTAAATTAAAAGTAATGTCATGTTGTTGAGAATCAGGACCTAAGAAACTTGTGATAGGTCTTTTGAACTAAATGAAACAAATTTGGATCATCAAGCACAGAATTCAAGCCTATATACATATGTTGGAACAAGGGTACATTTTTGTGATTGGGATGAAATTAACTCTTATGGTACATATATCCTTTTGCTGTAGAAAGTCAAAAATTGACCCTTATAGTATATACCCCTTTTGCTGTAGAAAGTCAAAAATTGACCCTTATAGTACATACACTCTTTTGATGTACATGGTCATAAATTGACCCTTATAGTAATACACCCTTTTGTTGTACATGGTCATAAATTGACCCTTATAGTAATACACCCTTTTGCTGTACATGGTCATAAATTGACCCTTATAGTACATACCCTTTTTGCTGTAGAAAGTCAAAAATTGACCCTTATAGTACATACTCCCTTTTGCTGTAGAAAGTAAAAATTGACTCTTATAGTACATACCCCTTTTGCTGTAAAAAGTCCAAAATTGACCCTTATAGTATATACACCCTATTGATGTACATGGTCATAAATTGACCCTTATAGTACATTCACCCTTTTGCTGTAGAAAGTCAAAATTGACCCTTATTGTATATACACCCTTTTGCTGTACATGGCCATAAATTGACCCTTATAGGACATACCCCTTTTGCTGTAGAAAGTCAAAAATTGACCCTCATAGTAATACACCCTTTTGCTGTAAATGGTCATAAAATTGACCTTATGGTACCCATTATTTGTACCCCTCTACCGATTGTAAAAACAAAATGCATCAAGGATACTAAAAAAAGAACATCAAAGTCTGGAGACAGGATCAACATCCAGGTGATCCAGTCACCAGAGTTTGAAAACTGTGACTGAATAACATTCATCCTATTCATCAGAAAAAAACCAGACAAGCAGTTCCAAACAAATATTTGCTGATAGTGACGTAACTTAGAAATACTCCTTGAAGAAAATGGTAAAATCCTTGAAAAGTCCTTGAAAATAATGTCTTTAGGGGTTTATAAACCATATTTTTATGTTTTCTGGTTGGTCCTAAATGAAAATGGTTAGGTTTGGACATCTGTTATTGTCACCACTGTTACCATCTACAAAATGTTGCTACTTTTCCTGAATGGATAGCCATATCAACATGGGGCTTTCACTGAAAGACTTCTTATGATGTCTAATTGGTCCTCAATGTAAATGGTGCTGATCTGAGAGCCAGTATGGCCACCATCCTGAAAATCTTGTTTTTGCTACTCCTGCTAAAAGGAGACATTAGCATGGGTTTTCACCAGAAGATTTCTTTTGATGTCTAGTTGATCCTTTATAAAAATGGTTAGTCTCAGACATCCAATAGGGCAAACGCAGTGGCCATCTTAAAAATCTTGTTATTTTCACTCAACCTGAATGGATTGTCGTATCAAAACGGGGTTTTCATAAATGACTTTTTATGAAACCTAGTTGGTCCTGAATGAAAATTGTGCTGATTTGATATCCAGTATGGCCACCACAGCAGCCATCTTAAAAATCTTGTTTTTGCTACTCCTGAACAGAGAGACATATGAGCCATAAGTTTTCACTGGAAGATTTCTTGTGGTGACTAGTTGGTCTTCAGTAAAAATTGTGCTGAGATGATGTTCATTATGGCCACAGTAGCCGTCTTGAAACTTGCTAATGCTGAATGATGGGAAGTCATATCCAACAGAAGACTTCCTATGATGTCTTGTTGATACTAAATGAAAATGGTGCAGATCTTTATCCATTATGGCCACCATGGCAGCCATCTTGAAAATCATATTCTCCTTCTAATGGAAAGTCATATCAACATGGGGATTAATTGTGATATCTAGTCGGTTCTGAATGAAAATAGTGTCGATCTGACCTCAAGTATGGCCACTATTGCAGCCACCTTGAAAATCTTCTTTTCATTACTCTACCTAATTAGAAAGTCATATTGACAAGGGTTTTCACCACAGAACCTCTTTTGTTGCCTAGTTGGTCCTGAATGAAAATTATGCTTGCTGATCAGACATTCAGTATGGCAACCATGGTGGCCATTTTGAAAATCTAGTTATTGCTACTTCTCCAGAACTGATTGTCAGTATTTTTTCACCAAAAGACTTCTTTTGATATCTTGTTGGTCCTAAATGAAAATGGTGCCCCACATACATCCAAAATAACCCCATTTTTACCACCAAAATTACAGCCATCTATAAGCATCAAACCCCTGAAAGCTGTGCAAAACATTCAGAATCTTGCCAAAACATGATTTGCTCATAATTTTCAAAAGGCGTTCTGTACATTCATATGGCTACCTAGTCACATTGGTATTAAGGGCATATAAAGCTGCCCAGTAGTCACCCATTTCTGATATGAGGATTTCATATACTCACTTTATATATTACAGTAGGACAGATGGTCTCTCATGACAGATGATACCACTATATGATCAATAATTCTGTGCATGTGAATGTGGTGTCTTGTAGCAGTGGTCTTTTAAGACAAGTTTTATTGTATATGCTGGGCAATACGTTTGGAATAAAACTGCCACGGAGAAGCTTTGGAAAGTTGTACCCTTCTTACAGAACAAAACACATAGATAAGGCGGTATTGTGTATACAGGAGGCACATACATACATGCCTTCTGATGTGTGAACATCAGCCAGATTATATACCCTGACAGTGTAACCCATTCTTGTCAAGTGTATAGGCTTCTATCTTGTGAGACTGATGCATTTTGATGTAAACTCAATTAGGAAACATTTTGATGATGCTCTACTAGAGTAAATCTTGAATATTTTGAGGGAATGTAATAGAGCATATTTTGACCCTATATTTGAAAGATTTTTGTTGTTGTTTCTTTTAACCATTATCTTTTATTTTATATGCCTTTTAAAGGTTCTTACATATTTGCCTTCATCTTCTATGACTGCATGTTTATGTTTATTTTGAAGGGTCATTCCTTCTAAATTGTTTTGCAATTTTTACCTTTAGAACTTAACTTATAATTGACATATCATAGCCATGATGCTATGAAATTCTAGAATATTATTCTTCAAAAACATTTGCAGAGCTTATTGTGGGGAAAAATTGCCCGATTTTTTCTGTCAAGATAACGATGGCTAGATTGTAAGTAAAGGGACATTGGCCTGCTTGGTGAATTATGTTTTGGAGCAAATGGTAAATTTAATAACTACATGTCATCTGGTTATGTAAAAAGTCATAAGTATCTTGTTAAAGTATTTGATTTTTAAAAATGTTAATGTTCTCTTGAAAAATGACTTTATTATCAGCTTTAATAAAACTTTTGCAGTCATGTGTTAATTTGAAAATTTACCGTTGGCATCAAATGCAGTTAGGGATTGACCATTTAATTTTTGGATGGTGGCCTGGCCTTTTTGTGAAAAACAAATTTCCAGCTCCAAATAGTTTGAAGTGCTCTTGGTATGATTTGTAGAAAAAAAAACTAATTCTGTCCATTATATTTGTAGAATAATTTCATATCTTGAGATAAAAGAAAAATAATCCTGGTTGGAAAGAAAATTCCAGGCTGACCCCAGAAGACTGATTGGTTGGTTGTGTATCCTTTTAATGACATTCACATCATGATATATTCACAAGGTTTCAGGAAATTCTCAACCAGTTCAATTTCTTGATAATTTTGTTGCTTCTAAATGAACACAATTTTTAATCATAGTTTTGAGAATATTTTGGAAATTTGACTTTGCTTTTTAATGTTACTATTGTACATTCAGTAAATGCTTAATTTCTTTTTCATTTCAGCAAGCTGGAAGAGGTTCAGTGGAATGAGGTCTCCAGAGAAACTGAAAATAAGTCTGATGATGATAATGGTACTCTAGCATTCTTATTCTGCTATCTTAACTAGTTAACTAGGTTGTTCATGTTCGTTTCATTGGAATTTAAAATTGATAAAATTTTGACCTTTAAGTGAATTTTTCACCTCCAAAAACAGAACCCAACATTCACAAGGCTGAGAGTTTGACATTTTTATGTTTACATTGTCAACGAAGTGCAGGAATATTGTTATACAGTCAGTCTGTACATATATGGACATATGCATTGCAGGAATATTGTTATACAGTCAGTCATTCTATACATATATAGACATATGCATTGCAGGAATTTTGTTATACAGTCAGTCTGTACATATATAGACATATGCATGCAGGAATATTGTAATATATTCTCTACAGATATAGACATATGCGTGCAGGAATATTATTATACATTCTGTACAGATATAGACATATGAATGCAGGAATATTGTTATACAGTGAGTCTGTACAGATATGGACATATGCATGTAGGAATATTGTTATACATTCTGTACAGATTGTTATTCAGTCAGTCTGTACAGATATGGACATATGCATCCAGGAATATTGTTATATAGTCAGTCTGTACAGATATGGACATACACATGCAGGAATATTGTTATACATTCTGTACAGATATAGACATATGCATATAGGAATATTGTTATACATTCTGTACAGGTATGGGCATATGCATTCAGGAATATTGTTATATAGTCAGACTGTACAGATATGGATATATGCATGCAGGAATATTGTTATACAGTCAGTCTGTACATTTACGGATGTGTGCATGTAGGAACACTGTTATAGTCAATCTGTACAGATATGGACATATGCTTTGTGTAATGTAGCTGAACTCTGTCTACATATAATGAGCTTGACAAATGAAAATTGTATCAGTGATATTGATATGGGTGTAGATTCTACCAGTACTTTTGGAATTTACATCTTGCCTCTGAAGGCGGGGAATGATAGAGGTGATTATGTCTTTTCCATATCCCCAGGGAGGAAACATCCGTCTCATGCTCTCTGTCCATCCACTGTCCGTCATACTTTTCTTGTAAGTAAGATTGCTAAAAACTGTTGAGCTGAACCAGATAATATTTGATATTTTAATTCGTTACCTAGGTCCTAATACATGATTTGGTTCTGGTGGTTGACCTAATTTTTGTTATACACATTTTTAGAAAAACTTTTGGGACTCTTTTTGACAAATGCCTTGAAAGCACCTTTAAGCAAAAATTATTTGGGGTAATGAATTAGAATTTGGCATATTTGTATTAATATGTAGATGACCTGATTAGATTTTCATGTCAGTATATCAGTTTTTTCATGGTTCAGATTTTTAAAACATTTTTGGACATTTTAAAAAAAAATAAACATTTATGTATGATTAAGCAAAAATCATGAAGTTGACAAGTGAATTTTGGTAGACTTATTTGTATTTTTATTAAAATGAGCTGATCCGTTTTTCAGGCCATTATAAAAATTCAGTTTGTGATATTTTTGAACTTTTTGCCAAAAACTTGTGAATAGCACCACTTAACTCATTAACCCCTAGCAGCAGAGAGGGTGAACAGACCATTTTGCTTGAGACATTATTTATGAAAAAATAAGCCTTTCTACAAAAAGGAAATCTTAAGGTCAGCGACGTTAAACCACAACCTCTAACCCTGACTCTGTCAGGCCGTGAGATTTCTTAGGGTTAGATTATCTTGTTACTTTATCTCTGACTCTTTGTTTTTTTTTATGGTGTGTTTATTTTACGTGTTGGTCACTCAATGTTGGTCGTCCACCCCCTCTGCTGCTGTAAATTAAACAGCCATTATAGATATTATCAATAATGATTGGAGAACCACACTCAGCTAGATTAGCTCGAGAGCGACTAGATGCAATCAAAAAATACTTACCCGTCCGTGATTTAGTTAAACAACAACTACAAGCTCGTCAGGAGTCTCAGGTGGAATTTGCAGAAGGTGCAGAACAATTATTTAAACCGATTGTCGAACCAACAAGGAAAATTGTTACAGCAACTGAGGCAACACAAAGAGCTCTTGAAACATTACCTGTTGATATTGCTGGCCGTATTCAAGCAGCTCAACTACAACCACAACCACAGCCACAACAACAACCTAAACCAAGAACTAAGATAATAGATAAATTTACGCCTGAAGGTATCGCTGCTATCAAGGACCCAAAGCAGTTACTTAATATTGCTGCATTTGGATATTATGAAAGACAAAAATGTGTAAAACCAGAACATGTTAAATCTCTAAGCTCTGCCAATTGGATTAAGGATGTATATCGCATCTATACTGGTATTCCAGAAATTAGATATGATGAAGATATTATTAATTTTAATAGATTTGATGAGGATGTACACAGACATATAGAAAGCGAAAGAGCTAAACAATTTAAATTATAGAAACCAGTAAAAACACTTGGAAAACAAGTTCAACAATTTCCACAATCACTTCGTGATTATTCCCAACCACAATTACTATCACTACTACCATCACCACAACGATCACCACGATTACTACCACCACTACCACAACGATTTGAACCATCACCACAATGACTACAAAATCTACAACAACTAAAACAACAACGACAAGAATTAATGAAACAATTGCAATCACCACAACAACCAGTTAGAACAACAGAGGAAGAATATCAAGATCCTGGCGCAACTGGAAGTGGTTTAGGAAGTGGCTTTATTACTTGTCCCAGTAACGTCCTTGCTGATGTTGATCGACTAGAAATTCTCATGGGAGGAAAACGAGCTGGCAATAATTCCCCAGAAATCATTAATGAAGCAGCTGATATTTGTAAACGATTATTTACAGGTGGTGCTAAGGATATTAATGTGTATCGGTCCCTCATTAATGAAATCGCCGATGATTATTACAGTGACTGAGTATGTAATTAGATGCAGTTAGTGATAAAATCAATAATAATATGATCGTACACAATACTCATAGACCAACCATGGTCAGGGCAATAAATTCACGATTACCAGTATACAAAACGACCTACGGAGATGGACTAGGTGATGTTGTTCAAGGTCTATTTAGAGGGATAGCCCCAAAAGCAATACCACTTGCAAAGCAATTAGGAATGAAAGCTATTGACGTTGTTTGTGAAAAAGCTATTGGCGCTGTTGGTGATGTTGCTAGCAAAGCATTCTCAGCAATCAAGGATAGACTAGCGCGATTAATACGCAGACCACCAGCGGTCCGACCTCAACTAGTGAAATTGGCCAGCACTGAAGTAATGCCCGCAAATGTCAGTAAA
This sequence comes from Megalonaias nervosa, assembly GCA_016617855.1. Lineage (NCBI taxonomy): Eukaryota > Metazoa > Mollusca > Bivalvia > Unionida > Unionidae > Megalonaias > Megalonaias nervosa. Next base: position 72,740 of record JAECUM010005860.1, on the reverse strand, counting down.
ATAATAAATCAAGCTGCTAATCAGAAACTAGCAGAGTTGGCTACCAACACTAATGTTGGGTTAGAAAAAGAAAAAATATAACTGCTAGTCTGATAGCAGGAAGCAGTCTTCGTGTTAGATGAAGATGATAATAATAAAGATGTTCAAGCGTATATCTGATCCCGCGTTTGACATGGATGCACCAGTTTTAAAAGATGAATCTGTGCGCGATTATCATATTATTCTTATGACGCACGTGTACCTGACGAGCGTGGAAGAATTGAGATACAAGTTCAAGATACAAGCAGATACTTCTTACCCGCTGAAGCATTTATCGAAGTAGAAGGTAGACTTTTAAAAGCAGATAATACAGATTATGGAATTGGTGATCGAGTTGGTTTTGTTAACAATGGTATTATGGCGTTATTTAAAAGTGCAGCATATATGATTGATGGACGAGAGATTGAGATCTGTCATGAAAACGTCGACGTTGCCACGACGATACTCGGTCTTGCGCGATATAGTGATGATTACTCAAGATCAGCTGGTCCATCAATGATGTTTGCAAAGGATACAACTGATCATCCAGAAAGTAGAAATGTAACACTAAATGCAGCTGGAACTGAAATCGCATCGATGAATGAAGATTTTAACTTAGGATTCGCATCACGTCGAACAATGTTAAATGGAGAAGAAAATTTTTCATGTGCGATTCCACTGTCACATATATTTGGATTCTGCAGAAATGTTAGGAAGGTTATATTTGGCGCTAAACACACTGTGGTACTTGTACGAAAAGGTACCGACGATGATGCAATATGGCGTGATGCTGCCGTTGATGCAGGTAAAGTAACTCTTACAAAACTTTTGCTGTGGATGCCAGTAATGACTCCATCGATTACTGAAGAAGAACGTTTACTTTCTTTTATGAGTCAAGGTGGTAAATCAACGTTGTCATGGTTGACTATGACCACAGATAGTGTTCAAGGTACCGTTGCTGGTTTATTTGCGTGGCAGATAGCATCACAGCAGGGGGTGTCAGCACCACGACATATATTTATCGCGTTTCAGGAAAATGCCAGAGTAAATTTGCAGGAACGAAATACAATGGTTTTTGACACGCTTGGGGTTAGTGAAGTTTCTTTAAGGATAAACGGACATCAAGAACCTTCTGAAGAAGTGTTGCTAAATTTTGATTTAAATCATGTAGCACGTGCATATCATTGATTAATGACATTTATGGGGTGTGATCAGAATATTGATTCTGGTTTACAGATATCTCAGCGTGATTTTACAACACTGTAACCAATATATTACTTTTCATTAGAACACTTAGATTTGTTCAGACAATCTGTCGTTGACATAAATTTTCGAGCTCGTGTAGCTCGACTGAACGCTGGTGGTTATAGGGCAATTGCTGTTATACTTAGCGATAAAACAAGGTTACTTGAAGGTGTTGGTGGACGAATGAGAGTTATTGATGCCCCAATAGAAAACATGTAATTAGATCGCTCATAATAATTATAAATGTCACATCTAGTTAATGTCAGTCTGACTCCTGGTCAGATTAAAAAGCTACAATCATCATCAAAAAATAATTGTGCGGCAAAAATAACACTAAAGCGAGAACAAATCGCGAGTGGTCCAAATAAGCTATCATTATCAGAATGCCAGCATAAACATTTCAATGAAGCAAAAAAATTGAATAAAGGTATAAAACTTAATCTTTCTGCGAGTGTCATTAAAGACATCGTTAAAACGGGTGGTATATTTCCGCTTCTTGCCGCATTACCAGCAATAATAGCCGCTGCAGCCCCAGCTGTTGCAAAAGCAGCTGCATTAGGCGCTGTTGGAACCGCTGCTGGAATGGCGTTAAAGAAAGCAACGGGTCAAGGAATTATGCACGCAGAAAACTTAAAAAAAAGATCACGGGCAAAACAACGCGGAAGACGTCTAAGAGCACCAAACGTTCCACAGCCGGGCTGTCTAAGATTATCAGGCCCAGTATACGGTCGCGGTCTAAGACTTCCAGGGACCCCATATTCATGGTACGGAAAAGGTCTAAGACTGCCCCAGTAACTTCGTCATCGAATTCGATGATTTTCCCTATGTCCAATTTTGATTTACTTAATGCTGCTAAGCAACTTAATATAAAAAACTTTAGAGGAGTTTTTATGCGTGATCACTTACCTACCATTGCAATGCGACAGGAAACTGGTATAATTAATCTCGATAAAAACTCTGGTTCAGGCACTCATTGGGTGGCATATGCAATTGATCCATGTGGAATTATTTATTTTGATTCGTATGGGTTGGCACCACCAAAAGAATTTTTAAAATATATAAATACTGCTATGCAAAGTAAGAATTCGATGCGTTCTAAAATCTGGTATTCAACATTACCAACACAAAAATTAACTGATCCGCCGATATGCGGTCGAGAAGTACTCACTGTACTTGATGCTGTATCAAAATCAACAACACCACCTCATAAAGTCGTGCATGAATATACCACGTTGTCACACTTAAACAGATATCAGTAAATATAATGGTAGATATTTATGGAAGATCCTCGCAAAGCTCAGCAGCAAGTCGATTTATCTAAATATGCAACTCTTGATCAGCTCAGAAATGAAATCAATGATTTATTAAATATCACAAGTGTGGATCAAAATGAAGTCGTCGTTTTTCAGGATAAACAAGGACGATTAAAAACGAGTAATATACAACTGTTAGATGTTCTTATACGAATTCCCACAGCGGTGATTAATAATATCGTTACTTTTTCTGATCAAGGTAAAATACAAGATTCTGGTAAGTCAGTTAACGATTTTATCAAGCGAGCTGGTGATTCATTCACGGGTAACATTATTATGAATCGAAATAAAATTATAGACCTTGGAAACCCAGCTGCAGATACAGATGCAGCAACAAAAAAAAATGTCGATGATCAAGAATCTAAGTACGTATTAGTCAACGGTGGTATAATGCGCGCATTTCTCAATATGAATAATAATGGTATTAATAATCTTAGAACACCAGAATCAGATTTCGACGCTGCAACGAAGAAATATGTAGACGATAAGGAAATCCCTATGACAACTTTGTTAGCTACAATCAATAATGAAATGACCACAATCAATACTAATTTTACTAATCACATACAAACTTTCTTAAATTTTCGTAGAAATATAAACAGATCTATTAATGATTTTTTTGGAACTCCACCAACTGTAGATATCAAACTCTCCGATATTAACATGAAACTAAACGATATTGTCAGTGGAATACCTAGTATTGTTCAAAAACTAATCTGATTAAAATTCCACACGGACAAATTAAAAATATCGTGTACACAGTAGCATCAGGATCATCAACGTGGACACCGCGCGATAATACTCTCGAACATACCGCAGAAGTAACTGGGTTATACAGGCTATCTGTGTACGGTTTGGAAATTACTGCGGCCACTTCATCATCACCGAATGTATATCATAATCCTCTACTGGTGATGCTAACCAAGGACATCAAAGAAACGTTTACGTTAACATCAACGGAAATGCCCCCGAGACGTTACTGGTGGTGCCTGGAATTCGTAGCTGAAACTGTTTAATTACTTAATTAAATGACATTATCATTGTATAATGAATCAAGTGACTGAGTCACTTATTGACGTACAACGTCACAGATACGCTCAAGTACGTGAGTGTCAAACCAAACTAAAAAATATCATGGACGATTATACAGTAAAAGTAAAAAAATATCGCAGACGTATGGTTGTTATTGATATAATTGTTTACTCAGTTTCCGCTGTTATTGCTGGAACCGGATTATTATTATCAACAATAACAATGACAGCACCTGCAATTGTAACAATTGTCGTTTCAACTTCAACGATTATCGCAGGTATTCTTAATATTATCGCTAAGAAGATATCTACGTGTACAAATGATAAATTACACGAGTATATAATAAAACTACACACAGCAACAACATCTTATTCTAAACTATCATCGTATCTTTCTGAGTATCTCGGCGATGGTAAAATATCTGATGAGTTCGCAATGATAATGAAAACCTACGATGAAGCATTTAGAGTGGAACGCAATGCGTTCTCTAGCGATTCTAGTGATAAAGTAACCTGTGATAAGAATGAAGGTTGAATTCCCGAGAGTGCGTTCTATTAAAATAATAATTAAATAACTGAGTATTTTAAATAAATGTCAGTATTAGAACTATTACAACAGATCGTCACTAATACAACGCATACAAAAACTACTATGATATCATTAAGTTCGACCAATCCTGAATTTAGCGTTAACTTTCCAACTGCAATTCCAGCAAGTGAAATAGCATTAGCACAATTACGAGTTTATAATAGCTGGCCAAATATCAGGTCAAAATCGTTTGGTGGATTACCAGCAAACAATTCACTTGTATTTGCGAATAAGAATAAACCTGATGGAACTCCTGATTGGCAAGTTGTTGGAATTTCAACGGGCAGTTATCAAATAGAACAGATTAATGATGAGTTCCAACGCAGAATTAAATCTATCACAGGAAAAGAATCCAAAATAGCAGTCACTGTTTACGAACCAACATTATCAGCGGCGATTGAAATAAATTCCCCTGATTATGTTGTAGATATTTATCAAAGTTCCATCAGATCTGTCTTAGGATGGCCTGATGTTCCCCCAGACCAAAGGTCAAATGGAATTCCAGAACCAACCAAAAATGAATTTAAGATGAGCGAAAAAAGATTTATAAAACGTCCAGAATATCGAAATGTATATATATTTGAATTTCTTAATCGGAATAACAATATAATAATTCCTGCGTATCGGACTGCATTATTTGATGTTATTAGAGAAGGACCAGATCGTCGTGAAACGGATATAGTTTATGAGGAAGGTATTCAAAGATTTTTAAATCCAATTAATTCTGAATACACACGTGTGTTCGGTGATTTACAAACTCTTTTTTCAGCATTATCACAGAGTTATAACAACGATATAAAACAACAGGTAATTGAAACGATACAACACTTAAATACAATCATCGAGGATTTGGTTTTTGCTAACCAAAGTATTGTTTTAGGAGCAACTACTATTCCTAAACAATTAGAAGAAGATATTCTTAGTGGAAAAGAAAGTATAGATATTAAAAAAGGACACTTAAAGTTGAAACAAGTATTTCTTGATCATTATAAAATAACAGAAGAACAATCACAAACATTTACAATACCAGGATTTGATACTGTTAAACTAAAAAAACAACTCAACGATGTCATTGATGAATATTTCCCTAAAGTATTTGCAGCGTGGATAAAAATAGCCCCACCACCGGTTATTCTTAAACACAATAATGATCCATACGGTGGAGGCCGTCATATCTCGCCTGGTATTGTTAATATAACATCAACGATCGCAGTCAATCTAGTATGTGATGTAATTGATGGCAGCTATCAAGTAGATCTTTCAAAAAGTAGCGCTGCTGAGCAAGGTTATATATTATATTCATTTAGTCCTCGGGCGCCACCCGGGTGGTTAATTGTATCTGAACCAATTAACCCTGTTTATCTACGTGTACATAATCCGTTATTATCAAGGATACACTTTAAACTTACAGACCAAATAGGACGTATTTTGAATTTGCAGAATGAAACTTTAAGTATTAATTTGTATGTGAGATCATAGAGCGTTATATCGCAAAACAAAAAAAAAAAAAATATCCAAATCTAACTCGGATCAGAATAATTTTTTTTTTACTGGGTTAAATCGTAATTATTATAAGTAAATAACCTATATACTAGTTTTGCCAGGGATTTTGTTTAGCCATTACCACATTAACTCCACCTTCACTTTCATTTTCACAATGCTCTCTTAACTGTCTTATACAAAGGTTCACAATCTTTTTCTGTTCGTATTCATGAGATAATTCTAACTTAATTTTGTCAATAGCGTTTGAGAGAGGTACAAACAGTTTTACCTGATTATCTGTAACTTCTGCCAGTGACTGTAACATTGCCTGCTGGATAAACTTCATGAATTTATAATCAGATGGCAAAGTGTGCCTGTTCTCTAATTTCCGTTGTTCTAACGATTCAAAGTCAGACAGAATTTTTTCAGGATTAAGATTATCAGATATATTTACACCGTTATGCTGTAATATTTTAATCGCAGAAATAATAACATTAATATTTTCAGAATTCATTATATTATTAGTGTTTGTTTAATATAAAAATAAAATCAGAATAAAATAAAAATAATAGTCCCTAAGGACTGTTTCAAGATGATTATATACATATGATTATGATTATTTACATATGATTATGATTATATCTTAATTACGGACAGCACTTTAACCCCATGTGATCCCCTAGGTTGCCAAATAACATCCTAGCAGGATCAGAGGTCACATATAAACTTAATTCTAAGAACTTATCCTAGGACAGCACAGTTACATATAAACTTAATTCTAAGAACTTATCCTAGGACAGGACAGTTACATATAAACTTAATTCTAAGAACTTATCCTAGGACAGCACAGTTACATATAAACTTAATTCTAAGAACTTATCCTAGGACAGCACAGTTACATATAAACTTATCTTAAAGACAATACTACGGGCCTTCTCTACGTTCAATAGAAATTTTTGCACACTCCCCCATCATAATCACCCAGGGAGTGCAAAATTGCACCCACCAAGTGACATGGTGGGAGAGTGTACAGATTTTCTATTGAAACAATAGACGGGCTGGCTACGCCCCAATAAATAATAAATTTTGGCATAATATCGCCTTTCGCCCGACAGTATGCCGGTCACGAGAATCGAACCACGGACCTCGAGCATGAAAATCCAGCGCGTTAGCAATCGGCCACCGGACTTCAGTATGTATATATGTTAAAAAAGTTATTATATAGTTAGCGCGTAAGTATACAGAATAAAATCAGAATTTATTGTAATGTATTGTGGATTTCTTAATAAAATCAGAATTTATTGTAAATATATTGTGGATTTCTTAATAAAATCAGAATTTATTTTCAGTTTCCAAATGCTTGAAACTGCATTACACAAAACCCACAGCTAAAAGTCTGTATTAATCAGACATTGCCAAGGATACTAAAATAATCGATAAGTTGGACGAACACGTAATGCCATTTCTAAAAATAACCTCATGTACACAATTCACTGCTGAGATATATATTAGCCGATAAAACACAGATAATATGTGACTCAGGGTAGCTTATTCTTTGTTTTGTAATAGTAAAATTAGCTACAATGGGCTTCTTGGAAACATTAGTGTCCTATGTGACATTCCAAATTATATAAATGTCTATTAAATATATGTATTTAAGACAAATGGATTTTGCTGTTTCTTGATTACAACAAAATCCTGGAGGAAAATTTGCGTGCTGACTGTACACAATTACATATCATTTTTATGAACGATATTTATGAAAAGGAAAGATATATCGATACTTACTTATAGGGTTGGACTCTTCAGCCACTTGATAAGGTGCAAAAGCAATGTGGGTTCTGACCAAAACTCACAATATCATTAGTGCAACAAGTACGACAACTGCAATATTTACTATTATGCTTGACGGAGTTGTCTCGCTTAATCATCTGATACCATAGGAACATTACATCATGAAAAAAAACACCTGTATAAAACAAACTATGAAAGCAAAATGAGACGATACTGGTTCATGAAGAAGGTTCTGGTAGACTAACATACAGGAATCTGATTTTTTGTAGAAATCTTTTGGAAAAAGCAGATCTCGTGATATTATCTGCCACGTATTTTACTGAAGGTGACACTATGTTAAAGTATTTACTAGCAGAATTAATTGACTTAAATATAATTTCTTCACCATCTGTATTTACGGATTTAACAGCCCTTGCGTATCGTGCGCCGCCAGTATTTCCGAACTTGTAATTTTGACTTTGTGTAACAATTTGTAAGTTATTAAGCGAGTTATCAAGTTTATCACCACTGATGTGATCTATTACAAGTCCATCTTTAATGATCCCAAAATAACACTCGAACACGAACCTATGTGAGAAATAATGTTTATTTCCATTGGTATTAAATCTAAGATAACCAAATTTATCAACACTACCAACTGGTTTCTTTAATCTACAGTTCCTAATTACACCATCACTAGATGCTTCATAATTGGTGATGATTGGATGCTTTACAAATTCATTTTGCTCCATTTATATACTAATAGTATTTGTTTAAATCATTATTTTGAAAATCTAGCGAGATAATCTTCTTCGGTTTTTATAGGAGATTCAGAAGATGTATTTTTTTTATCGTAATATCGTTTCAGCTCTCTGTATTTTTTACCACCACATTGCACACACAGTTGAGTTTTTCCTCTGACTCCAACACCACACCGCACACACGGTTTTGGTCCTAAACTACCTTGTCTAACGCATTGCATGTGAAAGCCGCAGAATTCGTTTACGCATGCTTTGTTACAAGGAGAAGTATATCCGATCATAAGCCAATGGCATCGATTCTTTGTTTGAATCATATACAAAAGATTAAAATTCAGTTTAAATATATATTTGTCCTAATTATAATAATGCAGGAATTATCCGCGACTGAACCTTATGGAGCTAGATTTGATCTTGACAGACTGCCGAAATATAAATTTAGTTTTTCGATGCAAAATCTAGCTTTAACGAATAAAGATATAACAAAACGTATCCGGGAAGCCAAAAATGAATTTCGCGACGATGGTGCAGCTCATGTGTGGTCGACATTCAGAATTGAAAATAGTGTTAATGTGATGAATGACAAACGAGGAAGAGAGATTATTGACTACCTTGTTCAGAAATATTCTATTTTAATAAAATTTATTGTAAAGACAGACGATGACATTTGGATTATTCGTGACAAACGTGATTCTGTCCATAAGTCAGGAAATAATATCGTTCTTAGTAAAAATTCCAGACCAGGAATACTTACTGGTATTGACAAACCATATTACGAATGTGCATACCCTGTGACTGCGGTTGTATACGCGGTATATCCGTTAAATAATAAACCTGACGTTAGGGATCTCAAACCCATGAAACTGTCATCCTTGACTTCGTCAAGAATAAATTGCGTAGCTGAACGGGTTACAGAACACTTCACAAACGTGATACGCGGAAACGGTTTAACGGATTTACGACGTAAAAAAATAAACACGTGGGCAGAAACAGTTAAAGATACCGGAGCGTCTATCAGCGACGTTGCTGAGCTGGGAAAGAAATTAAAATTCCCAATAAAAATGAAGACGTTAACCGGAGAGATTTTGTACAAACCAAAATATAAATCAAGAGGAGCTTCGATAGATATTATTGATCATAACGCACATGCATGGACTGTGGCAGTAACAATATTTCCACGAGATAGAACGGTTAAATTTTATAATGGTCATGTATTCGATGCTATCAGAAATATCAGTAAAATTGACCCTGTATCTGTGTGGCTGTTTCAGAGTTCGGAATATGATTATCATGATCAGTTTGTACGGTCTGATGGTGATATTTATCGTACAGAATCTCTCCACGAAGAAATGAAAAATCTTGCATTAAAATATACCTCTGATGATATTAAGGTTGAACAATTACTTAATAACTGTTTTACCGTTCCATCAATTGCTGCTCACTACGCTCAGGAGAAAAATTCATGGAAACCGACACGATTGGAATTTCTTGAAGATGTCCAACACAGTTGTGTGGAATACGGACACGGTGGATTGTGGAATACTAAATACGATTATAATGACGTTATCTCAGTTGATATGGTAGCGTGTTATCCTGGAAGTTTTCTTGGATACGGAGAATGTTCTGAATACTTTAAGAGATTTGGTCATCCAACACACGAGATGACCAGAGTAGCGATAAACGGACCTTTACCTTTTGACTTAACCGGATTTGCTTGTATAGAGTCGTTCGAGTTTTACAGGGATCTCCATCCGATTGTTTATGCGTGGTTTGGAAGACATTTTTCAGAGCGACGTTGGGCTCCAATAGTACTAATAAAGTATATGCTTGATGCTGGAATTTTAATGTCGTTGAGCGTGAGTGAAGCAATTATATCATACCGCGTACAGAAACAAGTCTGGTTGCCAGAACCGGATGTATTTAATATTAATGATGCTAGAAGATATTTTCCTAATCCTGAAGATGATATTGTTAAAATTACTAATAGTATACGTGAATACAGAAGAGAAAGTGATGAGAAATTTGCAAAAGATCTCGGCAGAAAAATAATCGGTAAATTTACGCAAGGAGGATCATATGATCATAAACGAGCGTGTACAAGATTAATCATGGACGATGCTGAACTCGATTTTATAATTGCTGATACAACGGAGAAAAACACATTTATAAGTCGAAGTAATGCTTATTTATCAGACGGAACTAAATTAGGTACAATTGTGAGCTATACTGATGGCGAGTCACCGCAGTTTACTCATTTAAGATCTTCGATGCTAGCGTATGTTTCGATAAATTTATTATCGATGATAAACAGATTTCCTCGTTATGCAGTCAGAGTCGCGACAGATTCATTTTATATAAACAAAAAATATGCGGATTCGTTAAAACAATTGCGTATTAACGATCACGCATCATGGGGCGAATGGAGAATAAAACGTGAAGATATAATTAGTTATTCTGAATCTGCCGACGTTGAAATTGCGAAAACATATTACAAGAATAATCAAATACCAAGGATGTCATCGGCACCATCTGTATGTGATCCTGTAGCTAGACATAAAACCGTTTATCTTAATGGGTGTGGTGGTTCAGGTAAAACAACACGCGCGATTGAATTATTTAATAATTGTTCTGATATGATTGTTTTGACACCGACACATAAACTCGCCAGGGAAATAAAAGAACGAGGAGTAAAATCGTGTACATATCATAGTTTCTTTAGATGGTGCGGAGACGCATGGAGTCCATCGCGGATGGGTGAGAAATACATTCCTAAAATTATTATCTGGGACGAGATATGCACGGTGTCGCTAGAGGTATTAAAAATATTTCTTGATTGGCTGTTATTGAAGAATACTGCTGTGGTGATGTGTGGCGATCATGGTCAACCGCCACCTTTCATTGGATCGTCTCCACATGAGTGGCTGAAAACATTTGTAGATTATTACGAAGAAATAACTGATGACCATAGAGCTATCGATAAATCACTAAAAGAGTTTAAAAAGTTAATAAGACTACAGCCAGATAAAATACAGTGTGAAATAATGCGTAAAGTAATTCCAGAAACTTCTATGAATAATTTTTGGACTTTATGGAGACCTGCTGATTTGATAGTTGCATTTAGAAAAATAGTTCGCGATACACTTCAACAACAATTATTTACGTTACATAAAGAAAAATTTTCAAATCTATCTGTACCTTTGTGTTATCGCCCAGCAGATACTCGACGACAGAATGTTGATGTTGAGATTCCTGGTGGTGGAATACAAAATCTTGTGTTAAATGATATTGTTTTAGTTGTTGTTGATGTTGTTGAGAGCGCGTGAAGCATGGATAAATTGCCGTGGACGTTAGGATACGCTATAACGATTCACTCGTCACAGGGATTAACTATTACCGATACAAGTATTTGGATTGTCGATGATCGTATTGAATGGTCAAATTTAGTTTATCTTGCGGTGTCTCGAGTCAAAAGAATATCTCAACTGGGCCGGGTTATCATGGATAGCATAATAACCAAATAAATTCCTGACAACTTTGTCGATATCAATAAAAAATAGCGAGTTATAAGCAATGTGACAAAAAAAAATAATCGTGATTTTGATATTGATGCTGAATTTATTATAACACTAAAAGCACAACAGAATAATCATTGTGCAAGTTGTAACTGTAATATGCTATGGCAGTACTCGAGTAATAATCTAAGACAATTTACCGTTGATAGAATTAATAGTAGTTTTGGTCACACACGCAAAAATGTGATGCTGACCTGTCTTGAATGTAATCGACGTCAAGGCGCTGGACACCCTGGTGCAAGTTTATAAAAGTGAACGCGGTGGTAATTGTGTATCCGTAGGAATTATTTGTAACTGTTCGTGTACAAATCCACGCTGAGGAGCAGTTGAATCTAATCTGTAGATTGCGGGTCTACCTGTAGACCTTACCACGCTAGAAATTTTGTGTGTGGTCACACTCCAGATAGGATCAGTTGCTCTTTTTCTACCTCCTTCAAGTTCACCAGGTTCATATAAATATCTTACGGTAACATTACCTAGTACTGGTTGAGAGGAAGATTTACGTTGTATTGGTATATATTTTTTTGTGATCGCATTAGAAGGTTTCATAGAAGTTGCACGAGTCACTTCGTTGTTTAACGCAGCTATCACACTCGGTAACCTTGCAATCCATTCACGAGACCTCTCCGTGGACTTAAAGTCAGCCGATATTTCCCTTGCGTATTGGTATCCAAATAACCGCTCAGCAGGCGTTCGATTAAATCTTTCAACGATTGCCTGATCACGATGAATTTCTCTATGTGTCCTCGTCTGATTTTAACGTTATGTCGCTTCATCAACGATGATACTGCACCAAGAAATTCTTTGCCAGGATCAACCTGTAGCAGTTGTGGCCATCGTAGATCACCACGTTGATAAATGCGTTCAAACGCAGATGCAACTTCAGTCGCTGTTTTAGTTGATAATGGTTCTGCTTCTTTATATCTACTCGCAACGTCAACGTCAACGCGTCAACGACGGTTAACGCGTATCTGTATGTGTATTGACGTCTACCAATTTTAATGGTATCGTGTGGTAAAAACAAAATATCTGCTTGATGAACTTCATTAGGGGTAGTAACATCAAAATATGCATATTGAATTTTTTTAGGTGGTGGTAGATAGATTTGCCATATTGCCTGTCGTGCTAACCACGCTCTAGCGACATCACGTGAAACTTTTGCTGCTTCAGCAAGTTTACTAATCGCTGCTTTACCTCTCCAGTATCCTCTTGGGCTATAATAAACAGATTCCATTATTATGATAATAATCAGTTGATTAATTACCAGCCCCTAACATTATTTTACCTTTCATACCAGCTTTTACCAGAAAAGCAGCTAATCTTTCTCAAAGGGATTTATCTTTTACATTATTTATGGCATGAATTAATTTTATATCGGCGAGATGTCGTTGTTGTAGGTCTTTATTTTTATACGCGATATCGTGAATGTGACACGCTTGATCAATTGCGTTTATTGGATACTCTCCAGGTTTTGGTTGGTCTTGATTATCGAGTCGGATATCGAGACGAGTTCCAGGACCACAATAATTATATCCAGGTAAATGTTTTTCACCAGGATACTTTGCCCATGGAGCTCCTGGTAATTTCCCTAACGAAGCAGCGATATCTCAACCTGTCTTGAATGAAATAAATTTGTATTTTTTTCACACACCTGCCTGTAAGTGCGCGCCTGTTATTTTTTGTTATTGTTGTCGTTAATCCAGTGCTGGACGTATGCGCTCTACATCGAACACAATATAAATTCATATTATTATTATATGGATATAATTGACTTTTCAGCGACACGAAATCAAGAGCCAGTCAAACATCATCCAGCGCTACCAAATTCTATCAAAGCAATTATACTTGGCCCATCTGGGTCTGGTAAAACGCAATTATTACTTAATCTGATAATGCGATGGCTCAAGTGGGATAAATTATATTTAGTAGCACCATCTGTAGATGATCAAAGATGTTACGAAGTACTTAAAGATTTTAATGAAAATGCAAAGTCGCTGACGTGTCCTGATAATGATGCTATTGATTTTATTACCGATATAGACGAAGCTCCATCTATTGATGATCTTGATGGATGTATCAATAATCTCGTAGTATACGATGATGTAATGCTGGATAAACAATCCAATCCAGCTCGGATATTTTCGCGAGGCCGTCACAAAAATACAGACGTAATTTATTTAACTCAGAAATATACGCAAATTCCTAAAGTAATCAGAGATAATTGCAATATCTTAATTGTGTTCAATGGAATAGATAATTATACTTTACAAAATATTTATTATACTTGGTGTTCAGGGGATATGGACATGATTAAATTTAGAAACTTCTTTTCAAAAACACAAGCTATTCCGTTTGGATTTATAACAATAAATTTACATGACCCAAGATCTAGATATCGTATAGGTCTGGATAAAATCTTTCGTTAATTACAGCAGCAGAGGGGGTGAACGACCAACGGTGAGTGACCAACACGTAAAATAAACACACCATAAAAAAACCAAAGAGTCAGAGATAAAGTAACGAGATAATCTAACCCTAAGAAATCTCACGGCCTGACAGAGTCAGGGTTAGAGGTTGTGGTTTAACGTCGCTGACCTTAAGATTTCCTCTTTGTAGAAAGGCTTATTTTTTCATAAATAATGTCTCAAGCAAAATGGTCTGTTCACCCTCTCTGCTGCTCCCCTGGCGCCACGTTTATGCAGCAGGAGGTGGTAGCCTACTTCTGAGCTCTGTAGCGTCAAGGTATTGTATGACACACTAAGGTGGGTATTATAGAAAGATGTAGCTTTACGATGATACCAAATAATATGGATGTTCTAGTTGCACTACAAAATACAGAGGGAAAAACGTAATTTTTTGGCCCCGAGTTTTTTCCAGCCAAAATTTGCCCGAGGACGGAATCCGATTTTGTGTCTGGATTTTAGACTTTTTGGCCTCAGATCTAAGACAGACCGGTCTGAACTGCACACAGACAGGCGAACCTTTGCAAAAAGTAGGATAAGATGGGCATTTGGAATAAAGAGTGGTCTTGACACGAAAATGATGGGTCCGTTAAGCCAAAAAAAAAGAAATAAAAATAAAAAAAAAAAAAAACCAACTCCAACTTTTACCCTTCTGCTTATGCGCAGGTGAAATAGCCAATGAAAAACGATGTTTCTAACACAACTAGGCATTAGGTTAACCTAAAATCTCTTGGAGGTCGGTGTATTAGGATGTATTCAGAAATAGCCCCCAAAATGTGTTTCCTACTCGCATTTCAGGCAAAATGACAAGAACCTCCAGGGGTTAATGTGTTAACAATAACCACTTGAGGTAGACAAATGAAGTTTGGTAAACATATTTTTTATTCACATGTATATATCCTGATCAGATTTTCAGGCTTTTAGAAAAATTGTTCCATTTTTTTCTCACCTGCGTAAGTATGATTGGCTGGTCGCCATTTTGCTGGGGTTTCCAGTGTCATTGGCATCAAGATTATTTTGATATTCAAGTTTTTAAAAGTAACATATCGTCTCTAGATCAGTTCCTGCATTCCCGCAAAACTTTTTGATAATATCACTTCAGATCTAATGTTAATCTAGTTATATTGTAAGATTTCATGTCGTCACTATCTTATCTGCATTCCCGCAAAACTCTTTGATAATATCATTTCATATCTAATGTTAATGTAGTTATATTGTAAGATTTCATGTCTTCACCATCTTATCTGCATTCCCGCAAAACTCTTTGATAATATCATTTCAGATCTAATGTTAATGTAGTTATATTATAAGATTTCATGTCTTCACCATCTTATCTGATTCATGGAAAATAATGTCTTTCAAAATCACATATCTTCTGCATCCATTCAACTGAAACTTTAGTATATTATTACAGTATGTTTAATGTTATATGCTGATATGCAAGGAATTCCCATCTTGCCTGCTTCAGCAAAAATCTTAGTTCAGCATTAATATTAACATTTTTGTAAGTCACAAATTAACATCAGTTACTGTATTCAACTGAAAATTGAGGATCATATTACTAATTATATGAGGATTATTGTCTGTGTTTAAGTTTTGTGTTAAACTTTAACTCATATGCAAGTGAGACATCAGTTTCCATGGAACACTTGTTTATTTATTTATCAACTTTTTGGATTTTAGACTTTATTTTTTTGACAAAATCCTTGTTAGTACAGTTTAGAAAATGGGGGTTTCTTCCTTCACCAAAAAATCCAGCGCAGGTGATGAAAAAGTTTACTTTGTCCAACAAGAATTTTGACTTGTTAGAGGTAGACGATTTATCCATGTGATGTTTTGTAAAGTTGTAAAACATTTGGTTTCCATCTGACTTAGGTATCAGGCTACTCTACTCAAGCAATTGCCTGCTAAATGGGTTCATAGATGAAACAGAACAACATAATGAAGTAAGAAAAAGAAAACATGTTAAGAAGAACTCCAGCAGCAGTGAAGACAGGTAATAGCCCAGAAGGGATTAATAGAATTTATCATATCTGTTGTGTGGGACAGGGAAGTTGCACCCAGCAGATCATGATTCCTGGACAGAAATGATACCGAAAATTTTCTCATATTCTGGGATAAAAAGAATGGGTTATTAACGAAAAGTGGGTAATATGCTAAAATTATAAAATAGCCATTAATTTTTTTTCATTTTAGAAAGAGTGCTTATGACTTGATCTACACCAAGAAATTTGATCTAAATTTGGAAACGTGGTTAAAACAGAATTATTTCTTAACTTCAGAAATTAAACAGATGAAATATCTGACAGCTATTTTGACATTATGCAAGGCAGGATAACAGTCACATGATGCAAGAGTGTAAAATCATGCATTTGCATTTTAAACTGAAGAAAATTACTATAAATGGCCCAGTGTTTACTAGTCCCCAATGTAGGTACTAGTTGGGTATTGTAAACTCCAGAGATTACTCACCAGTAGGTCTTGATAAACTTGGACCTTTGGTCACAGTATGTGGTCTTCAAAGAATACCTTTGCAGAAATGATTATTTTCTTGTTAGACATAACATAACCATGACCTCTGAAATTTAGAATCCAGAATCTATTGGTTTCTTTCCTACTCAAAGTGTAACCATCCACAAAGCTTGTTTGTTGGTTTCAAGGACACTTTTAACACATTATTGGCTAGGAAATAGGAGCCAAGTGCCTTTCCCAATGACACAGAACCGATGACACTCTACCAACTGAGCTACCATGGCTCCATCATGATGTTTAGTCAGGATCAAAAATTTATTCTGCAAAAGCCATTTTTCTTTGAGCTACAATGATCTTGACCTTTGACCCAAACATCAATAGACCTCTTCCATACTTTGAGAGCAAGCTACAATGATCTTGACCTTTGACCCAAACATCAATAGACCTCTTCCATACTATGAGTGCAAGCTACAGTGATCTTGACCTTTGACCCAAACATAGACCTCTTCCATACTTTGAGTGCAAGCTACAATGATCTTGACCTTTGACCCAAACATCAATAGACCTCTTCCATACTTTGAGTGCAAGCCCACCAATACTTTGTTGAAGGTAACTGAAATTTCTCTGCAGAAGATATTTTTTTTTTGTTTCATTTGCATTAACCTTTACCTTGAACTTTGGATGCCCAAGTTGATGTGCTCCTCCCTTCGCCCCAGGTTCTCGCCATTCACAAAGTTTGATTCAGGTGTGTGATGTAAAACTAATGTCTTTGTTATTGAAATCATTTTTTTCTTCAAGTCACAGTGATCTTGACACTAAAATAAATGTTTTTACTTACCCCAAGTGCAAGCCATGCACAGAGGTTTGGTCTACATATGTGATAATTGTGCGAAAATATTTTACTTCATTCAAGTACATTGCCTTTGGTCTTGGATCTTTTGACTCTGAAATTGATATGGTTCTTTCTTACCCTAAGTGCTACAAGCCATCCACAAAGTTTGGTAAATATACATGGTACAGAAAGGTAGTTGTTGCGTAGAAACCATTTTCCCCTCTTTTGATCACAGTAACCTTGACCGGGGATTCAGAAATTGGTAGATGGTGGACAACTCAAGTTGCTTCATGGAAACCATTTTCCTTCACTTAGTCACTGACCTTAACCCCCCTAATCACTAGGGTTCTTGTTGACCCCAAGTGCAAATCATCCACATAGTTTGGTAACTGCTTATGGTGGACAACTCAAGTTATTGTGTTGAAATGAAATCACAATATTTACCCTTCTATTGGCTGTTTAACAACTACATGTGTTTAAGGTCAATTTTGAGAGACTAGAACGGTTGTTGTTCATTGTCTCATGTGAATATTACCTCTTATCCTGTAAGAAGGAGTGACTATATAGATCTGTAGCTTCACTTTCGCAGCAAGTATCGATACATATTGAATATGTACATTTATTAACACAGCATAATTTGATTTTGGTTGCAGATGGAGTATACCAATGTATTGTAATGCCAAGAAAATGTCACTATTCGATATGTCCCTAAAAAAAGCCTTCATATGTGTGAAAATATTTTCTTATGAAGATGTGGCAGGTGTCTGGATTTTACTCAACAGAGGCCTGAGAGTTTCTAACACATACAATATTGAAATCCTCCAGATTTGCGATCGTTTATAATTTTGGTCTTGGATTGTCATTTTGAATTTTTTTTCAAACATGTGACAGTAATATAGTCAGATTTTCAGTTGTTCACTTTCTCGTCTTAGTGTAGTTTGTACATTTATCTATGATAACCTAGGTCTTTGAGAGACAATTTTATGCCAGTGTACAGTAACATGCACGACGTTAAATCTTCTGTGTGACTTCCAGTATTTCAGTTAAGATAAGTTTTTGTTGTAATAGAGGACAGAAACAAATTATTTTTCTTTTCTGTTTTGAATAAAAACTGGGTGGGTGAGAAAAATCAATCATAGGATCTTGCATGGAAACAAATAAACCCCATTTTCAAGGTCAGGTTTCATCTGCATTTGTTTCATTAATAGTACAGTACTCATTATGATGCTGTCCGTGATTATGGAGTATACCCCATTGTAGTGATATTGTTCTATAATGAAGTACATTACACATCTGACACAATATACAGAATTAAAGATGTTGCATAACATTGTCATACAAGTCAACAATTTTATATTCCAGTTCTGAAGATGAAAGAATATCCGAAGCTGCAGTATCATACGACTTTGTAATGGAGCAAAGTAAACAGTTGCATGGAACCCTGACTGGGACAGATGTTACAGAGGCTGACATTTACCCGAGTAAAGGAATTGTATCTGAGAAACAGGACAGTGGAAAAGGGGATATTAAATGTGATCACAAACACTTAGTGCAGGATAGTAACACATGTAAAAGGAAGATAACTGCAGACTCATGTTCAGGTCTAAAAAATAATATTATACGTGCGAATTTGACACAACCAGCTGGTAAAGCCGAAAGAAAGAAAACAGATCATATATCTGATGTGGACAGTTCAAAGTCAAAACAAAAAAAGTACAAACATAAACACCAAAAAACCACGCTTGAGCAGAAGAAATAAATGTTTGAAGGAAAAAGTAATTGTTACTTCATTGTGTCTTTAAGAGTCAGATATGCAGTGTCTGCACAGCTAGAATAGCTTATTTCATCAGCACAGACTAAAAACATAATTTAAAAATAAAAGTCCTAAAAGTACTATTGTACTTTCTCACCATTAATAGCAGATCAATTTCACTGTCTCACTTGCCCTAAAAGTACAATTGTACTTTCTTACCATCGATAGCAAATCAATTTCACTGTCTCACTTAGACTTCTCTGGTGGCCTAGTGCTTAGAGTGTCCGCCTCAGATGTGGGAGGTCATGGGTTTGAACCCTGGCCGAGTTATATCAAAGACTTATAAAAATGGTACTAACAGCTGCCTCGCTAGGCACTCAGCAGTAAGAGGTTAGTGTTAGGACTGATCTGCCTGGTGTCAGGATAATGTGACTGTGTGGGACATCATGATAGATATCTGCGGCATGATGCCCCAGTGCTAGACATCAAACTGCCACACTGCAGACATTGTAGTGATATGACTGGAAAATTGTTAAAGCTATGTTAAAAATCCATATCACAACACACACACACTGTCTCACTTTCATTAGCAGACAGATTTCACTTTCTTGCCTTTATTAGCAGACCAATTGCACCATCTTGCCTTCATGTGCAGACCAGTTTCACTCAAACCTGCATTAGTACACATTCCAACCATTATTGGCGTAATCACTATGGCTTTTCCAGCACCTAATTAGGTCTTAAGCTGACCTGTATATGGACTATGCTTTTCTGATACATTTTTAAAAAAAATAAAATAAAAGTTGTTGGTCATTTCATTATCGCCTTTTTAATCCCACTCATATAAAGATAATATTCTTAAGAAAGAAGACTGTTGCATGAGAATAGCACAAGAGTACAATTATCTATCCTAGACTACATGTACCTTCCTTATTTTGTATTAATAGCAGCTGTATATGACACATTTCCAAGAAAACGCATGGGCTTAATCAGTTTCAAGACTTCCTCACATTTTCATTGTATTTTGATGTGTTGAGGTAGTGGACCGGTCTGTCCTTTCAAAAAGTGGCACCAGATGTTGTGTGAAGTTGGCTTTATCAGTGTGACTCCTGGTTATATGACTGAAAAATGCTTGAATAGGGATTTTTTAAACTTTAAAACATATCAGATCAGAAAAAGACAGATCAAAGTACTTTATAAATTTAAAAATATGAGGGTGATGACATCACTTTGATTGAGCATATCATCATACTCATTGCAGAATTTGTGGACTTGACTTTACATACATTCAGTGAAAGGCATGTACGAGAGTTAAAGTGAGTGTTACATATAAATAATTTGTCTACATGTTTTTTGCTTGTATTCTGGTACTAACATGGATTCTGCCAATTTGCGATGATAATTTAACCAGCTGCAGATCCAGATTAGAAGCAAAATTAAGTGTACATGTTTAATTCAGTTTCCTTTAATGGCACGTAATGTATAGATTAAACTTTTTATCCTCAGATTATGTTCTTTTGACATTTATATTAGTGATAATTATGCTTATACCTCTGTAAGAGTTGGCATTATCAGACCAATTCTACAGTCTCTGAATTTGCAAATTCCACAATCTTACCTGCATTAGCTGACAAATTCCACTATCTTACCTGCATTAGCTGACAAATTTCATGGTCTTGTCTGCATTAGCAGTCCGCAATTTAACTGTCTCATCCAGATTAGCAGACAAATTTCAGTTTTATCTGCATTAGGAGGCCAATTTCATTGTGTTACTTGCATTAGGAGGCCGATTCCATTGTTACCTGCATTAGTGGACCAATTCCATTGTTACCTACATAAGTGGACCATTTCCATTGTGTTACCTGCATTAGGAGACCAATTTCATTGTGTTACATGCATTAGTGGACCAATTCCGTTGTGTTGCCTGCATTAGTGGACCAATTTCATTCTGTTGCCTTCGTTAGTGGACCAATTTCATTGTTGCCTACATTAGGAGACCAATTTAATTGTGCTGCCTGCATTAGGAGACCAATTTCATTGAGTTACCTGCATTAAGAGACCAATTTCATTGCTTTATCTGCATTAGTGGACCAATTCCATTGTGTTACCTGCATTAGGAGACCAATTTTTTTGTGTTGCCTTCATTAGTGAACCAATTTCCTTGTTGCCTGCATTTGTAGACCAGTTTCATTGTGTTGTATGCATTAGCAAATAAATTTAACTGCGTCATCTGGATCAGTAAACCATTTTCATGGTCTTGCTTGCTTTAGGGACCAATTTTCACTGTGTTGCATGCATTTGTGGAACAGTTTCACTGTCTCACCTGCATTAGCACTATAGATGTTGGCTGGTTTTTAATGGCACTTTGAGCACGTTTGGTTGTATCATCTCAAAGAAATGGTATCGAAAAGCCTTTTCCAGGGACACAGGAAATTGTAAAAAAGAGATTTTCCCAGGTGACACAGGAAATGTTATCAACCAGCCTTCCCCTTAGATGCAGGAAATGGTATCAAATAGCCTTTCCAGAGACACACAGAAGAAATTATATCAAAAGAGATTCCCGGATAAAGAAGAATGTCTAACCTAAATGCTTGATTTCCACGTTCATGCAGAACAATATCTTAAGAGTATACACCTAGGTCTTATTTTTCTTTTTGGTGTCTATTCAGATTGACCTTATGCACTATTTTGTTTCATTAATATACTAATTATCGGCAAGTTTCCACTGCAAACAGGTACTTTCCATTCAGGTGAATAGAATCATTCTCAAAATGGAGACTGGTGTGTATCACAAACTGTTTTATGAAATGTGCATTGCCAGTGTAAAATTCTTTTCATCCATGCAGTTTAATAGTCTGTTTCGAGAAGTGGGTGGTATATGAAATTCACTTTGTTCCATGTATGCATGAGCCCATGTGGTTGTCCATTTTTCTTCACTTACAGAGTATTAAGCATTGCTTAAAAATCATGACATCTTCTAAAATAAATGCAGATAGTTTTTATCTGACTTGGTAGGATTGTTCCTTATCAGAGCTCAAAGAAAATTTTTTTTAGACACAGGTCCAGGGCTGGTGACTTAAAAAATATCACAAGCCCCGACTCAAACTCCACAAGCCCGACTCCAATTTCCATATGCCCAAATTTAAAACAAAATCATATTACTTTAATTTGGATCTTAAAAAATTGTATGCAGTGTTTTTCTCCAGGTTGCAAGGTCAGCCATTATCTAATTTCTCTAACAATATCCTTCTTACTCAGAAGATCAACAGTGTTTATTGGCATCATAAGTGATTTATAGTTTCCCTTTCTCTTTTCACTTTTAACGTTGCTCATATGATGTACCACATAAGTTTTTAAAATAAGTGTGAACACGGGGCAGCTGAATTATTATTCATTCAATTTTAACTTAAAACACTTGGAATAACCCAATAGTAATTACACGTGACCCAAAAAATACATACACGAGCATTTTTGCCAATCTCAACTTTGCCAAAGGTCAGCCGATCTTTAATATCAAAGACAGAAGAGCCAACATGACCATATATGATCCCTTTATTACTTATAATACCTCAAACAAATCATTCAGTTTTTACTTCAAACACCTGGAATAACACAATAGTAATTACAACCCCAAAAATATGCAAGCGTTTTTGTCAATCTCAACTCTGCCAAAAGTCAGCTGGTCTTTATAATCAAAGACAGAAGAACCAACATGACCACATTTGATCCCTTTATTACTTATAATACCGCAAACAAAACATCCTGCATTTGGCCTAAACTGTCCAGATTACAACAATAAAGTAACCAGTTAACAGCTTGTCGTGTATACACACTGGCCTTAAATCCCATTATGTGGCCACACATCATTGCACTGGCTGCAAAAATTTATAGGACAGTTCCAGTACCTACTAGACTGGTTGTCACTGGTTTCTCTTACATACATATCCAAAATGGCATTTTAGAATAACATGTACATGTATGTTAACTTAAAGCACTAGTTAATAGAAACCCAGGCAATCTATTTCCCATTCACATGCTTCGCTATCAACACAAAGTTTAGAGCTTTTGATAAAAGTATGATAAGTAGAGATCTTCATAGGGGTAATGGGCATATATGGAGATAAATATGAATAATTTACTAGTCATGAAGCATGTTCAAGATAAATTTCTGCATTTCATCAATGTGATCAAAGTTTTCTCAGGCAAATTAGGTTTTCCTTGTACATTTTTTTGTTTGTGACATGCCCAATGTGTACCTCACTTGGAATAAAGGAGGGGCGCCGATCTGAGATTTGAAGGGCCCTGGGCATTTGGCTATTGGATTTTTTGAGCACTGCTTATAATTTTTGCTAATAAAAGTTGTCTTCTTTGGCTATCATTTGGTTTCCATATCAACCAGGCTTTTATGCAAATGGGTGGTAAACATTTTTGAAATCTCAAAATCGCTCTGCTGATTTTGATCAAACTTTGTGGAAATATTTTACATAGCATGTTCTACCATTGTTGTGGTTTGGGTGGCCTCCAAGGAAACAATGTGCTTTCATAGCAACCAGATAGAAATAACATTTATGTCTCTCAAACCACTGCTCAAATTCTTATCAGATTTGTTCCATTTAATATTTACTAACAGTTGTTTTTTTGGGATCTCAATAGCAGCTGTCTGGTTTCTATAGCAACCAGGTAAAGAAAAAGGACATCTCTTCCAATAATCCAAGGAAAATTTGATAAGTATTTAGCAGAAATATTTCTCTCGTTTTTCCCAGCTTTATATTTTTTTAAGGCATACTTGGAAGCTGGCAGGCCATTTTGGCTAGTCTGAAATTAAAACTAAATTTTATAGTATACTCGGGTTTCACTGTATCTTCTTGTCAATATCAACAAGTGACCACATTTCACAGAAAATTTGTGAAACCAGTTCTGCCACTAGCTGCTTGATTTTCATTCATTTTGTGTTGAGTTAATAAGTTAAAATTTCTCTTGTCACATAATGTGATGGATTTTGCACTTGTAACTGACATTGCTATGTGCATCACCAAGTCCTGTCACAGTGTAACATAACTTTTTTGTGACTGCATCAGGATGCTTAAACAGGTGAATATTATTTGATAAAGTTTGATACAGGAAAACTTTGATAAATATTGCCTGAAAAAGGTGTAAATCCATGAATAGTCTGCTGCTATGATTTCTACAGCCAAAGAGAGTTGTTTTTAAAAGTAATTTTTGTCATGGAAATTTCACTTTCTTCAGTTGTGTTTTTTGTTTTTGTTTATCACAGTGCAAGTGGATCAAAAATATAGTTATTCCCCCCCCCCCAGCATGTCACTACAGCAAGGGATGCTATTACTTCTGGTAGCTACCCATGTCATTTGTCATTTGATCAAACCCATTTGATCAGGTTTATTAGTTTTGGAAAATTTATAACATTAAAAAAAACTGAATTTGAAAAGTGAAATATTTTGTTGCTTTTTTGGGGGGTCTGTATTGCATTCCATCAGATAAATTTATAAAAGTTCTTTGACAGATTCAATAAATTTTCAATGATAGGGTTAACTGTTTCAGATTCAAAGTTTTCAAGACAAACCTTCAATTCAAGAATTTTCAAAGTTGTATGAACCAAGGCAACATTTCAACTTTAATCTACTGAAAACTCAAACAAGAATTTTAGGACAAATGAGAGGCAGACATAGGGACAAAAGGGAGATAACTATACACTTCTCTCACAACAGGATATAAATACTTCTAAGATGGATAGATATATGACAGTGCTTGCTAAAACAAACCAAAGATAAAACAAGTTATTTGCTGATGTTTTACATTTATTTCTTCAATAACTAAAATTTGTTACATAGGTTTTTAACCCATGTATACACAGTTTGTATCACATGGCAACATTTGTTTTTTAATTCTCACAATCACCATTTAAAGGTTGACAAGTGTGAATCCATTAATCACTTTGGTTAGACTATTTTGTACAAAAATACATTATCACCAACTGCTAATAGTTGGCAAAGACATAATTATGGTGCAATTTTCAGCACATATCCACCAGCGCTGGTTGTACATGTAAGTTTGAACAATGTTATCTTCATTACTCCTATATGATGGCAAATATCCTGGAGAAAGAATTTTCTATTTTCTAAAACATCTGATTTACTTAGTTTTTTTTCTCCTTCTACAATTCATGAAAGCATTGGTATACAGGCAGACATATTTTGAATCTTTAAAATGTAAATTAATCTGATTGTTATTCATCCTTATTTTGCTATTCATCAGATTTACACAGTAAAACCTTATATCAATCTGATTAAAACCAGATTTCCACCGTCTTATGTGAAGATCTGACAGGGACCACTTAGGGGTTATGTTCTGGCAACTTTTTTTGAATTAGCCAGTGGAAATGCGGCTTAAATTATTAGGCACACATTGATGCTCTTATGCCAAAATGTTCAGTCTCCCAAAGGCAAAGATACAAGACTTCGTCTGATTGGCTGATAAACTTAGCAGTTATGGTAGGCAGAACATGACCCCTAATAGGTTGCTGTCAGATCTTCATGTAGGACAATGGACATCTGATTTTAATCAGCTTGAACCTGATATGTGCTTACTCATGTTGGTGAATGTGTGTGAGAAGTTACCACCATGAATACTTAAATTAGTTATCAACAACTTATAATTAGCAATAAAAACTATTTTTCATGGATTCAGCTACAGTAGTAAAAACATTCAATTGCATACAACACAAACCAGAATGCAAACAGTGCAGAATCATTTATCTACCTTCACATAATGTGTCAGCAGATCAGGGTCTGTGCTGTTGGTTTTATTTTACGATTTCAAGTACAATGTAGACCTTGATGTGTATGCACACTGATCTGCAGTTGGCTTACACACTTGCTAATAGAGTATGATCTTGCATGTTTGGTCAAAGAATAAATTATGCTGTATTTACATCCTTTAAGGACAAGGTTACAAATATAGTCTATATATAGATACTTTTTTACTATGTTACATACAAGTTACACTATTAGATAACAAGATATTCTTGAACATGCAAATCTTCAAAAGATCACATAAAAATCCAAATACTGTAAACAGATAAACAGCTCATGGACATCACATGCATGACCCTGAACTTAAAGCCTGAACTGTGCATTATCAGATTTCCATGAATGCATGTGTTCGTATGTTAAAGGAGCACTAGTGCATAAACTTTCAAATTTTTTACTTTACTTTTATTGATTTTATTCTAAATGTAAAAAAAAATTGAAAATCAACCTCATTTCGATCTCAAAAGGGTGAAAATCACATTTAAAGACTATTTCCTCATCTAAAAAAAGAGCCTGTCAACGCGTAATATGGTTATGTGACAAATCAAAATGGTAACATAAGGCACAAATAGCACAGGTTGACGTCTATGCTTTCACATTAACTTATGTGATAATAAAAGACCATCTACTGCTGTTGCCCATGGAATGAGTCTTTTAATCAACTGCAATGTATTCTCCTTTAAGTAAAGCAATTTTTAAATGTAATTTTAGAGCAGTGGATACAGCAAGTAATTTCTTGTGGGATGGGGGGGGGGGTGCCATCTGAAACTGTTACCTACTGAATGTCTGTTATCATATCTCTCTCCTGTAAAAAAAAAAAATAACAAAAGGACGAGTGCTCTTTGTGTTTATCTATGTAGTAAAAACATGAATCCTAAGTTCAACCTTAGTGAGTTTCATGCTAAGAAGCAAAACTATATAGGGATTTCAGCATGGACATGGAAGACATACAGACCCCCACACATAGAAGGACAAAAAACAAATCCCACATACTGCCAGCTTTGACATGAAAGTCGGTATAAAAAGGATATATTCTGAACAGGTCGCAACTCTAGACTACTTTCAAGAAATGATGTGAATTTTATTGGGGTTGATGAAACATGCTTTAAAAGAATCAAGTATGGCTTGCTATGCTAACATTGAAATAATGGTAAAAATAAAAAAATATAGTAACTTGCAGGTTAAACAGGGTTCAGAGATTTTCTCCTTGTTGCATTAAACTTGAGGAAAGCCTATTTCGTTTGGAGAAGTAGACTGGAATATTTTACCCCCAAAATGAAAAATTTCCAGCCCTCAAATACCTTGAAAAATTTCTTGCACTGATTTGTGGACAAACCTTCTTCTATCTATCATCTGAAAAGGATTAATTTAAGGCAACAGAAACAAAATAGGGTTTGAAAGAAAATTCAAAGTTCTCCCCTCCCCTTCTGCCAAAATAAATGGTTGGGCCCTCAGCAAACAATTTCTAGTTTTCCACAGATTTCAAATGGAAAACACTAGTAAAGTTCTCATCACTTCATAAGTTCATGCAGAGCAGATGATAAATCAATAATGAATATTATTTTATGTCTTGTGTCTCACTTCCTATGAAGCTCCTAGCGGTTTGAGTACTCGTCATATTCTTAGCCGATTTCACAAATATGTTCATGTGAAGAGTTCTTTGGAACCAAACTTTTGTGTCATATTAACTTATGGAAAGTTATTTTCAAAAAGAAATCTTTAAAAAAGCAGCATCTCTGCATGCTCTTCCATTTTATGCATTATTAGCTCCATACCACTACAGCTGCATGCAGAGAAAATTGATGAAAATTTCAGTGGAAATAAAGCTAAGATGCACACACTCAAAGCAGCCCAAATTTCATAGCAGTGTCACAAGGGTTGATGGTAAGAGCCCACAGAATAACCCTCTCAAAGTCTACAATTTTAATTTTTAAAACGGCACCAAAATATGTGATGCAACCTCTATGCTTTAACATAAGTACATTGCAGCACGTATGTCCATCTCTTGCCCTTTCACCTACTAATCACCTTGGCCTTTGAGCTAAAAACCTGCTGGCTGCATCATAAGATGTGGAGCTACATAAAATTTCATTTAAATATATTAAGTGGTTAAAAAGTGACAGCCTTGATATGGAAACATGCCAGTGAATTGCTTAGTGTTTGACTTTATCCTTGGGGGTATTACTATGACTAAAAGACCAGGTAAATAGCAGGATAATGTTGCATAGTGGTGTGCATGTGTGTGTGACTTAACACAGCTTTAACAATTTTTCAGGCATATCGCTACGATGTCTGCAGTGTGGCAGTTTATAGTGATGTCTAGCACTGGTACATAATCCCAACAAGTTACATTATCCTGACACTGGCTGACCAGTCCTAACACTAACCTCTTAATGCTTAGCACCGAGCGAGGCAGCTGTTAGTACCATTTTACAAGTCTTTGGTACGAATTGGCAAGGGTTTGAACCCACACCTCCTGCACCTGAGGTGGATCCTCTAACCACTTAGGCCACTGGAGTGTTCACATGAAGTGGTTCAAATGTTATACCTACACATGGACAGAGATCACCAATATATTCCCTGGCTGTGACCTTAATGTTCAGGATGAAGTCGTAACTGTAATAGTAGCTCTAATTATGACATATAACTGGTTAGAGTTTCATTAAAATATCTTAAGTAGTTTAAAAGTTGTTCTCCAAAAATGTACCAAAAAAAATATTTCTCCTTGCCTTGCTGTGAACTCAACCATGTGTGTATGTGTGGCTGATATAGCATGTGGTACACTGTCTAGTCCGGTTTTATACATGGACAGAATTTCATGAAATCTCTCCGAATGTCATAAAGTTATGGACTTGCCAAGCAAATGTTGACAGAAGGATAGACAGATATAATGTTAACATAATTTTTCCTAATTTAAGGCGACTATAAAAATGCATCAAAAGTAGTATCACAATTTAACAGGACACCAAAAGTTTTCTTGCCTTGACCTTGAGACAATATAAAACATGGTATGCAACACATTCTCTATACTAGTATACATTCTTCCTAATATGTTAAACAGCTTCAGAACTACAGTCTGGTTACCCCCAAAAACTGGAAAGTTTAACATTTAAACAGAACCATGAAAGTGGTTTATTAAATACTATCAGATTATCATGGATATGCACATACTCACTTTCATCTCTTTACACAGAGGTTTTATTTCAAGATGTGGCAAGAAATATATGACAAAAACTTTGTGGCTAAGATTATGAAAGTCAAGATGTAAAACTGTACAATGTATGAGAATAATACTTTTAACGGCTTAAAAGTGACAGCCATGACATCACAAGTAGCAATGAGATGACTGTGTCCTTAACTTTGCAGACAGGATATTGATAGTGGTACAAGACACACCATCCCAAATATTTTATTTTCATTAATTGTACATCTGCTGAACTAGTTTGATAAATCAGACCCTCACCCGTCATGATAATGATTGGCAGTTTAGGGGCTGATATCACCGATTCATTAAAACGTGCAAAATATCTGCAGAAAAGTTTGGCTGTAGACATTGTTGTACATTTTCATAGCTGTGGAGCTACTGTCGGCCAAAAGGTTCTTTTGGTGGCATGTACATTATATTTCTGTTTGGTGACTTGTAAATCCATGTGGAATAGCACAACCCTCTGTCCTGTGGCCATTTCAAATTTTGCGCTAGATATGGCTGTTACCAGTTACTGGTACATGTCTGAAGTGTTTGCAGGTTTGTTCCAGAAAGATTTGCGTGCAGCAAAATTGCACATTTTAATGAACAGGTGACAACAGACCCATATATCGTCCATCAGTATCAACACAGATTTTTTTTTTTTTTTTTATATCGTACTACTTCTGAACTCCTGAAAGTTCCAAGTGACGACATCTAGTTATGATGTAGTGATATACCAAGTTTCATTTCTCTTACTGCATTCAAATGTTTTCAAGTTACAGCTCCTAACAAATATAGGAATGTCCACCTATGACCTTCAAATGAGAACCATGCAAGTGGCAAATGTGACACCCTTGTCTTACATATGTGTAAAAGTTTACCACTGTTGTGACCTTACCAACTCTCAAGTACTGATAAAATTTACAAACATCATCCAGCCAATAGGCTAATTTCAGTAAACATTCCAAACAGATTAACATTACAAGACTTTGTAAAAAAATTACACACAAGTATCCATTCACACCGATTCCACATCTTCACGAAGTATGTGGTCTGAGCCAGGGCCATTTTTCAATAATGTAAATTTGTATTTCTCTTTTCATATCTAGTCATTGTAGATATAGTTATGCTGGGAATCATGACAGTTTCCAAGATATGAGCCAAGGGCAAGTCCAATACTCCAGGGGCATGACCAAGGATATGAGTTCGAAATTTAAGTGCATATACTCCCTTGTGACCATGAAGTGTATATTTTATTCTAGCATGGGGATCTTAATAGTTTCCAAGGTATGAGCCATTGTCAACTTCTGAATCACTGGGCATAACCCAGGGTCTGTGCTGGGTCTAATTTTGTCTCCATATGCCCATCAAACCTACTGGTATATATAGTTATAGGCTGGAGATCTCAACAGTTTCAAACTGTTGATCCAAGAGCACTGATGAGCTAAGAACAAACTTTCTTCTAATGGGTCTGTACTGGAAATGTGTACAATTTCTTCTGATTTTTATCACCCAATGTATGTTAACAGACGGGGACCTCAACTGCTTCCAAGCTATGACCAGGGGCAAGCTGTTTTGGATCTGTAGGGTTACTGGGTGGGATCTTGAGAGTTTCCAAGTTGTTCCCCAGGTGAAGTTTACCCACAAGGACTATCCCTGTGGCAAGACCAGAGAATGTAACCCAAAAGTACAATGCTTATGTTAAGGCACTGGCCCTGAAGATGACAAACAAACTTTCAGATCTCTACCAACAAGACTGCAAATCTTTATATTTGTTAAATTAAAAAAGTAAGTATCCCCAGAAACTGCTGGTATCACAAGATTCATAGTTAAAATTTTAAAACCACGAAGTATATCTCAAGACTACCCCCAAATTGTAACCCAAAGTTTAAGTCAGTGTCTTTGTGTGTGTGTGTGATTTGGACTTTTAATGTAGCTTTAAAATTTTTTCAGTCATATTGCTACGATGTCTGCAGTGTAGCAGTTTATAGTTATGTCAAGCACTGGGGTATTATGCCGTAGTCATGTAGCATGATGTCCCACCCAGTCACATTATCCTGACACCATGCCAACCAGTCCAAACACTAACCTCTTAATGCTGAGCGCCAAGTGAGGCAGCTGTTAGTACCATTTTTTTTATGTCTTTGGTATGACTTGGTTAGGGATCAAACCCGTAACCTCCCACATCCAAGCTGGAAGCTCTAACCACTAGACCACCGGAGCGGTCATAGCATGCACTGAATTAAAGCTCAAAAGGATGATTATATATGTTTGTGTTCACTCTCCACATTAATTTCCAGTAACAACAGCTTTATCCATTAAATGCACATCCATTCGTCCATCACTATTGTATGTAAAACTATCATTGTGATTTAAATTTTGCTGCAACCATCGATTCAGAATCATGCTATCAACTACTGAGCGTTTGTAGTTACATCTGTTTTGAGATGTACTTCTTTTCTTGTATCAACTTATTTCATCATTTTCCAAAGGTTTGAGGCATTTAGCTCCATTCTTTTTACATCTTCTTGGTGAGACCAATTCCATCTGCACAAATGGTTGTAAACCAAACTGTTTGAGAGTACTTTATGGGTCAGAAAATTGTTTGTACAAGGATTACAATTCCACAGAGTTTTCTGAAATTATTATTTTTTTTTCATATTATGCACTTAGTGCTCCATTAACAGAACAATACCTTGCTTTACAATAAGGCAGTGTCAAGTAGATATTCTGGGCAAAACTCATTTTATGTCATTTACAGGCTCTCATAACTTCTAAGTGTAAATGCCCTAAACTGCATTGCCATTGTCAACAGACAAAATCCTTGGTCACATTCTTATGTCAGATTAAGATACAAAAACTGGACACAAATATGTGAAGTAGTTGTAAATTATATCAGTGAAGGACCCATGATGGCTCAGGGGTTAGCATATGGGACCTGTGACCTAAAGGTGAAGGTCTGAAACCTACCACTGAATCAACCAGTGTCTGCTACCATGGTCTACCACTGCGCAAGGTGCTTTACTCCAAATGTCTCAAAATCCATAGCAAAACTTTTGTTGTTGAGCCATTAAAGACCAAATCAAACTGATCCATGCGGTATTAATGGATACACAAAAGAAACCAGAAAATTACTATACAGTGGCATGCCCCTGAAATTTTCTAATGTATGCACTGTAAAATGTTTAAAACATGATATTTTGATTTTCCCCATGTTTCACAAAAATCTGCATGCATATCTAATGATGCCACTTATCTAACTTTGGTACAGTTATTTTGCATCATGGCACTTGAGTAAAGTACCTTGCCCATAAACGACCCACAGTATATTCAAACTGGGTTAGTCTTATGGTAGGATTCAAATCCTCACCCTTTGGACTGCAAGTCTGATTTGCTAACCGCTGCACCACCATGGTGCCTGCTTCCATCCATCATCTGTTGTGACACATAAGACATCGGCTTTAATCCACATGTCCAAGCCTGCAGTGGAAGCCACTGATATAGGATTTATTTGAGATGAACCCAAACTAGAGGAATGGTGAGCAATTCGCTCACATACAAATAATCCCACCTCTCCTGCATCTCGCCTAATAGATATGATGGAGATGGGTCTATTGTCAAAAAAATAAAAATAAACACTTTTTCCACATATTTTGCAAATACATTGACTGGTCAATATCCATTCCGATAATGACCATAATGTATACAAAATTAATCTGTAATCAAAGAAAACCAGAATAGTTGCATTCATAGAATTCTGTCATATATTGCATCCAGGTTTAAGCTGGAAAGGTCAATAACTTTGCCAAAATGTGCAACATCACATCAACTTATTAATATGACTATCTTTCGGTGATTATATTATCAAATTTCACAGTGATTGATTAAAAAACAACAACTAATTGCACTTACAAGATCCTGTAAAACAATGTCTTTAGCTACAAGACAAAAAGGGCAATAACTCTACGAAAATTTCAAGACATTCAGTTTGTCAATATTTGCATCTTCAGCTGAGGACCTTAACATGTACAAAATTTCATGGCAATCCAGTGAAAGCTGCATTCACAAGATTCTGTCATACTACACCAGGCTCTAAACTGAATATGGCAATAACTGATACAGTCAAAGACGATGACCATAACATGTACCTAGTTTGATGGGAACTCCCTGAAAACTGAGAAATAAGTTGCATTCACAAGATTCTGTCATACACTGCATGCTGCTTCAAGTAAAAACAAGCAACAACTCTTATAACAAGAGTCCCATGATGGGACTGATGCTCTAATGGCTGAAAAGACTATCAAAGAATCAAGATAAATCAATTCTTCTTTTTAACTGCTAAGTACTGAAATCATCTCTGATAATCTAGAGACACTCCAAATTTTGGAAATATTTTCTTACATGTCCACAAGATGCCTGCAAGTGCAGAAGAAAATTCTTTGTCATGGCCACTGATATCATGAATAGAAAATCTTTAAACTTGCCTCAATGTAAAGATTGTGTCAGCCATATTACAAGGTCTATCTACACTTTGCTATACTTCAGCTGGCAGTGAGTGATACAAAAAGCAAAAAATCTCTCCATTTTATAGTGCAAAAAGCACTGGGTGCGTCCACAGCACTGACATTTGCAAAATTAAAAAAAACCCCAAAAACATCAAGAAGCTTCAGTAAATGGCTCACATTTAAACTGCATCTTTAAATATCAAGTGTTCTCAGGAAATATAAAAGCTGCAACTTAGTTAAAATAAATTCCCACAAACAGTTGTAAACTGGATAATCCCCAAATCGTACACAATCCTACCCATACAACATAAATTAAAGCGAATATGGTCCCTAAATAGTCCATTGAAGCAAATTATTATGAAAAATCCATATTCACATTATAATTTAACTCCAGTACAAAAACATATTAAGGAGTCAAAATTCTGTATATTTAAATGGCCTTAGGTGATTTCAAAAATGTGACTTACAATAAAACTGGAATTCTACTTAAGCATGTCCATACACTGAAAAAACTTCTGCTAATATATGTTGTTGTTGATGTGGGGCTTAACGCCATTTTCAGCACACAATAGGCTATACATGGCGGCCAGTATTAATGGTGGAGGAAGAAACCGGGATATCCCCGGAAAGAACCACTGACCCATGAGAAGCCACTGGCAAGCTTTCTCACATATCCACATTCGCCGAATCCTAGACTCGAACCCATGCAGACAGAGGTGGGATGGCAGTGATCCGTAACGGAGAGTGCTTTAGACCATTCGGGGTGCTAATATATGAGAACTGGGACAAAGATATATGCATGATGAACAAGTGGTAATTTTAAAATTCAAAATGCATTGATACACCAAAAAGAAATTTGGTGAAGATGTAAATGCATGTATGTTGGTGATGATCTTGTGGGCTTAATGCCATCTGTCAGTACATGACAGACAATACATAGCAGCCGGTATAAGTGGTGGGGGAAGAACCTGGGAAAACACCAGGAAGAATAAGTGACCCACAGGAAGCTACTGGCAAGCTTTCTCACATACCCAAATAGGTTGAGTCCGAGGCTTGAATCCACGTGACAAAGATGAGATGGCAGTGATAAGTAAAGGCAAGTGCTTTAGACCACTTGGCCACCTGGGACCCCTGTTGGCAATAAGCATGATGGCTCATTTTTTCTAAATTTCTTTGTTCTACACAATATTCAAGGTTGTGAAACTAAATTTCTTATCAGTTTATTTATTTAAATGATGACCCAAGACTTTCATTTAAAAGGGCATGGAGATACAAAGAAAATTTTCTACAGACAGCATACAATGGTACACTTTATACAAGCTTGGCACAATGAGTTAGACACAAGTTTGCCTGATGAGGTGTTCTAGGATGGTTTGCTGGTTGTGGTTGATACTGTAGTGGCTGCAGCAGAGGTTGTAACACTAGGCACAGAGACCATCACAAGAGGTTTGACGGGCTGAAGCTGTCCTGTCTGCAAAATTGATGGGATAATGGTTGGAATCTGCGAATATTGTTTCATTAAGGGGGATGCAAGCAAACTCCCCAACTGGGCCTGTGTCAGTGTGGTCCCAGCTGCTGACAACTGCAACCCTGGTGGCATCACAGTCATTTGGGACATCAGTGGTGCCATCTGTGCTAGGGACATTACAGAAGGTATTGAAGCAATGGAGGGAACTGGGGTTGCCACTGTTGTTACAATCACTGTGGATGTTGTCTGTGGTGTTGTGGTTGTTATATTGTTAAGTAAGCCTGTTGTGCGTGTTAGTGTTGGAGCTGCTATTAGCGGACTGAAAGTCAACTGTCCAGATGGCATTAGGTGTGGTGCAAAGAATCTACCAATAGGAAAAGCTGCCAATGGAATGCTGGGAGCTGAAACTACTGTTTGATTTGCACATGTTGAAGGAACTGTTTTGGTTGTGTTAGTAGTTGCTGAAGTCACGGATGCATCTATGGCGTTAACAGTGGCTGCAACCACTGATGGCGTTGCTGTTACCGCTGCAGAGCTGACAATAACACTGGGATTAGCTGTTAAAGATGTCACAAGAATTGGATGTGCAAATCCTTTGGATAGAGACATATTTACGTTCAGTGGAATTGATTGAAATGATGGTACTGTCAGAGTCACTCCTTGAGTTTTATTATTTACAGATGGAGTTACACCCGATGTGGTCACAGTTACTAAACCAATTGGAATGGACAGAGAATCACTACTTGGAAACCGATTCTGCATTATGGGTATTGATATTGCACTGGGTGTAGTAATTTTGCTGGCTGCTGTAGTTGCTGTTGCCATAGTGACACTGGGCATAGTTGCCACGACTTTAGCCTGTGGTTGTAGTGCAGACTGGCTTACTGTTGTAGATACACCTGAAATAAAAAGTAGAACCATTCTTTATTGTGAACAGAATGTAGAGTAACAAGAAACCATCAATCGTGATATGACCAGACTGCCTACAGAGTATAATACTTCTTGCAGTGCAATACTTCTGTATCAACCTACACCAGTCTGCAGTAAGTGCAGTTAACTGAGCTAAACACAGAGATTAATTCAGGTCAATGGACTGTGAAATATAGGTCACAGTGATCAAGTTTGGACATAGTACTCCTCAAGACACATCTGTATATCAAGTTACAAGACTCTGCAGGCAACAGTGTCTATGAAATTAGGTTAATTACAAAGATTAATGCAGCTCATTGTGGTTGGAAATATTGGTAACATTGACCTAGCTAGACTAAAGGGTGTACTATGCCTTATGCCTTTATCCCAAGTCATGTGGCTGCAATACAGTGTCTGAGCAAGAGAAGTTGAGCTTAATGCAAAGGTATAAATACAAATCGCTGATCCATGAAATATGGATCATAATTATATAGTTTTCAGTGATAACTTTAGTATTTGTGGCAGTTATAATAAAAATATGTGAATATGAGCAAAGGTGTCTGCAAGACAATAACCTGAACATCAACTGCAACCACTGTTTATGCCAGATGGATTCATGGACATAATCAATCCATAACACTGTAATTGTTTTGCAATCTGGTCAAGTAATTCTCTTGACAACCTTTAGGTAAACCTAAACAGTCATTAATTTCTGATCCAATCACTTACCAAAAGCAAATGACCATAAACTTCATTGTTTGTAGGGCTCAAACTAACATGTCAAAGGAACAGCTACAATAGTTGCTCAGACTTGGTCTTTGTTGTGAAGTTGAGTAATTTCCACTTCATCAACTGAACTGATCATATCCCCTAGCAAAACATGGCTTGGAACTATTCTCTTCTTACTTCCTAAAACAGTTCCTCACTGACCTGAGATCCCAGAAGTACTTTTCTAAGTTTCAACAAGAGCCAACATTCCATAGGATCATTTTATGTAGCCAGGACAGAGACCCTCTTAACTGTCATCTGCAATTAGTCCCCTTTGGAGCCCTGCTTAAAAGTCTAATTACCAGCCAAGCCAATTAGATAACCTTCAACTGCAATGCATGAGTTGTTTTATAGAAGCAAACTGAATTGAAAGAAAAAAAAAGGATTAAAAAATTTAAGTAGGTAACAAATGACCTTAGTTGTTTGATTCCAAAAGACAAGGCTTTGAAATGCCCATGGTAAGTACCAGACATATGCAAAGCTGTCTGTATTGCAAAATCAGAAGTATTTCAATGTGGCAAATTTTCTTGCTTAGAATCAATGCTACACACAGGTTCTGGAATTATCAGAGAAGAAACTATCAAGTGACAAGTTTACAGGCATATAAATATATAAATAATTAATACTTAATATTTTTCCAAGGATCTTGTGAAACTGTTGCTTTAAAACTGGCAGGATATATGTAGATACTGCTTTGATTACCTCAGTTTTTCACCATTATCAGGAAAAGACCTTTTTAAAAGACTGTTATTCGTTTTTTTTATTAAAACATTAAACAATAAATGTGCAGCACTGTAATCTTTAATTTCAAGGCATGGGTACAGCTTTCTGTTGTAAATCATGCAAACCTTCATTTTGATCACACTAAAGACTATATATATATATATATATATATATATATATATATATACCACTCCCTTGATAGCTCGCGCACCCGCTTATAATGTGGGGTCAGGCGTGAATCTCATTTTTCAAACCAACAAAAAAAACCCAAAAGGTTGATCCATATTTGTTGAACTTGAAGAAAATCACAATCAAAATTGGTAACGGACACTGATATATCGCTCATTCATCAAAAATGGTAGATAGGACCTGGAAATTTAATTCAACATTGTGAAATATCAACTTTTAATAAGAGGTCATATAATTTGTTACATTTTCTTTCCAAATGACATTCTTAGTACACCACAATTAATGATATTCAAGAAATTTCGATCAATGAAAACGTCACTTATGCCTAGTGGAGGAAGTACTTTCATGAATAAATACCAATTAAATAGTTTTATTTATCAATTGAAATTTATGTTCTAGTTCTATCTTTTGGTTCCTTTTAAGTGTAATCATCATAAATGCAATGTGTCCTCTTGTAATTAATGTAAAATGTGTCAATCTACTGTAACAGCTATGTCCATGAGTGTTTCTCTAAGAACCCAATTAAGTGCCACCATGTTTTGACATCAGACTAGAGGAAGCATTTGTTGTATTTTTGCACTAAACAGAAAGTGGGCCTCCTTTTCTGTTATCACATTAATTACGTCTTTTGATGCTATTTTTGACTGACTGGCGAAAGTTGCTGGTAACAAATTTTTTTAAAGTAAATTATTAATTTTTCATTGATATAAGTGACTTGGGCCACTTAATACCTGTTTTCACTATCTGTGGTAGTCAGTGGATCATGTTGATAGATGATAAGACGTTATTTGAACATGGCTACAGCTAACTGCAAGCTGTCAGACGGTTTTGAGAAACACTTAAACGTGATTAGTACGAAATAAGGAATGACTGGGGGATATACTCTATTGTTGAAAAGGTCGGCAAAAATATTTGTTGTCATTTGCATGTGTTTGTTATTTTATGTTTATTGCAAACTGTGAGTGTGAGATGCACTTGGGACTGCTTAGTGTTTTAGGGATTATTTACTTAGATAACATGTGTCTGTGGTCTGAACTTAACTGAGTAACACAGGATGCCGCTACAAGGATGCCAGTCGTCGACTGTAAAGGGTGTGAGTTGCTAATATCAATGAAAAATTTAAAATTTACTTTATAAAACAAGTCTGTTTCAAGCACAAAGAATATATCTAATCTAGCTCTAAAAAACAAAGATTTATATCCAGCTGCATCTGAGGCAGCTACCAGGTTACTTGTTGCCCCTATTTCTACTCCAGGTTGTGTGAGGGGATTCAGTTGCCAGATTCTGATCAAAACAAACTTACAAAATTCTATTGGTATACCTACTCTTAAAAATTTAAGGAGAATTTCTATTCATGGTCCCAATGTCGAGAATTTGTATTTCAGGAAGGCATTTACGAAATGATCTGGGAAAAAAAAATAATGCTGATATTGATGAAGTGTCAGGAACATTGTTCATAAAGACTAAGCAGTATTTTGTAATATCAGTTATAAAGAAACATTATTATTCATACTTGCTTTTCATATGCTATACATTGAACTTCAGATGTATATAATGGTATTGTTTTATTTATTAATAATCATTCTTGTGCTTTGAAATGTAATATAAACATCTAAAATCTGTTTTATTGTTGTTTTATATAGATTAAAAATCGGGCCATTATAATATTACACATATATTTAAGTCCCTGCACCATGGCATAAAATGGCTCCTATGGCTGAAAAGTGGCTCCATATTTTTAAATTTGGTGAATTTCTTGGTGCAAAGAAAAATATTTCCAAGGGAGGCTCTGCAGTGGCCCCAGTCATGTGATGGATAACTCATTTCAGTTGATCAAACACTGTTATATATGTTATTGTGTATGTAATCTAATTAAACTACCTTAAATTAACCTACCCAATTATAACTGATTAAAGACAGCAAGGCAACCTTGAGAAATGAGTACAGATATGGACCATTGTGGGGAAAACGAGTTTCAGAGAATTCCTGAATTCGCACGTTGAGATATCCTCAAGGATGACAAGAAATTTCACTATTACTTGCAATGAAATCATGGCATCAATATTTCACTAAATGAACAAAACAAAAATTGAGTTTCTATGTAGATGATTGTCTCACGGAATAAATGTTGCTTGTTTTTGATTAAAAGGGATCTTGTTTGGTAGTGTATCAACAGTTAGTCTGGTTTCCCACTTCGTAGACTCCTTGTTATGCAAAATACTATTATATATCACTCCAGGAACCAGACTAGTCAACAAAACATTTAAGCACTAACCTCTTAATGCTGAGCACCAATTAGCTCGTGGCCTCGTTTATAGTGCAGTCTGTGTTTTTGGACCCCTAGCACTAGCCTCTTAATGCTGAGCACCAAGTGAGACAGCTGCTAGAACCTTTTTTATAAGTCTTTGATATGACTCCTCCGGGGTTCAAACCTGTGACCTCATGCATTCAAGGCAGACTTAGGCCACAGGAGCAGGTTTGTGTGTGTGTGTACGCATATGTATGTATATCTCTCCCAATAACTTGCAAGCAATGGGGTCCATAAATGCTGACTGTAGCATAAGCAAAAGCAAAAGAAAAGCATTTGTTGTTTTATATTATCCTGGTGTGGGGTGGGTGGGGACCATCAGCTCTGTCCTACTGAGATTTTTGTACCATGGATTAAAATATTATTGGCTGCCATATCTTAAAACATTAAATTGTTGATTGACTTTTAATTACACCATGTGTATCCAGCTTAAGCAAACACAAATGAACTAAAACTTCACAGCTGCTCATAAACCACTGGATGCAAACATATCAATGTAGTTGCACAAGTTATTTCTTCCAGATCATGATTTTAAATGTCACTACTTGTTCATCAATAACATACTGAAATGAAGGAATACAACTCTATGTTGTATGCATTAAGAAACACAGGTGGTCTGTTGCACTGCCACAGAACACTATATACAAATTATATTTAAAAAAAGGACCAAAACGAAACAGAATAAGAGTCTCTCAGAGGGACTGATGCTTTACTGTCTGAAAATTTTTTCATGAATTCAAGATAAGACCATTTCTTCTTTTGAAGAGCCTAGTATCAAAACCACCTCTAATATTCTTGAACAATATGATTTTTCAAATTATGGTAGCCATATTGCAAGTAAGACTGGTATAATTTTCATTTAGAACAGAGTAAACACCATTAGAGGACTGTTGGTGAAAACCTCATGCCAAAATGAATGACCATCCATACAGGAGAATTAATCACGATTTAAATATTTTCATTGTTGCAGTCATACTGGATGTGGGATACCATTTCCATTTTGGATCAACTAGGTATCACAATAAGTCTTTTGGTGAAAACCCAATGCTGATGACTATAAATTCTGGAGGTTTAGCAATAGAAAGGTTTTTCAAGTAGTCAGATCAGCATCATTTTCAATTAGGATCAACCAGAAATCATAAGAAGCGTTCTGGTGAAAACATTATGTTGATGTGACTTTCCACTTAGGAGGAGTAACAAGAGTAAAATTTTCAAGATGGCTTCCATGACAGTCATATTTGTGGTCAGATGGGCACCATTTTCATTTGCGATCAACTGGATATTATAATTAGTCTTTTAGTGAAAACCCAAGGTTGACATGAGTTTCTGTTTAGAAGGAGTAGAAAAAACAAGATTTTCAAGATGACTGTGATGATGGCCATACTAAATGTCAGATTGACACCATGTCTTTTAGTAACAACTAGATATCACAAGTCTTCTGGTGAAAACCCAATGTTGATATAATTTTCCAGCTAGGTGAAGTAGCATATCAGATTGGCACAAGTTTTATTAAAAACCAACTAGACACCACAAGAAGACTTTCAGCAAAAATGCCATGTTAATGACTTTATGTTCAGGAAGAGTAGTAATAAAATGATTTTCAAGATGGCTGCTGTGATGGCCATATTAGATGCTGAAAAGCACATGTTTAATTTAGGACAAATAAGACATGGAAAGAAGTCTTTTAGTCAAATTCACCTTAGAATCAGTGATATAACAAGATTTTCAAAATGGCTGCTTTGATGGCCACACTGGATGTCAGACCAGAACAATTTTCATTTAGGATTCAACTAGACATCACAAGAAGTCTTTTGGTAAAAACCCCAATGCTGACATGCCTTTCTGTTCAGGAGTAGTGATAACAAGATTTTCAAAATAGCTGCCATATTCTACATTGATCAATAACATTTTTATTCCGGACCAACTAGACATTACTGGAAGTCTTGTAGTGAAAACATGATGACAAGACTATCCTTTCAGGAGGAGCAGTGAGAAGATTTTTTAAGATCAATGCTGTTGTAGCCATGTTGTATGTCTGAGCAGCACCATTTTCATATAGGACAAACTAGACCTTGGGAGGAAGGTGCACAAAAAGTTTCATGGCAATTTTCCAAATGGTTTAGGAGGAGTAGCGATAACAAAATTGCTAATGGATGGATGGATGTCGGACAATTGGGAATATGTACGTTGTGTCAGAACCTGCAAGTTATCTTCTAACATACCAGTGCAAAGTTTAAAGAACAATCCATAGATTGGCCAAAGGCAAAAACTTGGGTGTTCTCTACAGTGTGAGATTTTTAATTCTGATCCACACCTGGGTGTTACAGTGATATTGGAACCTTTCAGATACTGTAATCCAGTTGGGGATAACATGTTAATTAGTTTTCACCTGTTGTTAAAACAAAGCCAGCTCAGCTACAGAGTAAGTGCTTAATTAGGTTATTCAAAAACACTCATGGGCTTTGATTTGATAGATGACTCACTCTTTTCAACTGATGAAGGCACATCGCATTACGATTACATTTAAAACCCAATTAAAAGAAAACTGAAACATAAATTTCACTTAACAAGGCCTCTTTAACTGGTACTTATTTCATACAGTGTTGCCACCCATAGGGATTTATTAACATTTTCGTTGATATTTCAGTGCACATTGTGTTATTGTTGGGAAAATGTTTTGTTTAGGAAATTCTAAGAAGATACATGATTTCTCATTTTCAATGGTGTTGATTAACAATTTCATCAGTCTGCCATTTTTTTTATGACAACATGATAGGGATGAAACAATAAATCGATGTATCAATACTCCTATCAATACAAGAGCTGAAGAATTGATACAAAACAATACTTACCTTATACAGGTTACTTTAATCTTAAGCAGCTGTGAATAATTATTAGTCGTTATTTAAATGAGAATTCTTCTGTGACGGCCTTAGCAAGCACATGTGCTCATTTCTGTCAGTAATAAAAACTAGTGACAACACTCAATTGTCTTCTACAAATGAACACAAGGTGACTAACTTGCATGGTTTTACATTTGCCCTCCCCTCTTTTTATGTTAAAAATTATTTTATCCCGTCAGTATGCTCAGTCACTGATATCATAAGTCGCTGATTACATATATCAATGGAAAGAAAACATCCCAGAATGACTTGGACTTGACACACCTCTGGTTTGTCATGCAGTGAAATATGTTACATGAAAGTCCGATTGGTGGTTCTTGTTTGTTGAAGTTCAGTGTAAGTCAATAACCACCAATCAGAACTGTAGCATGACACCGCAGAAGTACTGGCACCCAAAACTCTATCCCAACAGATATAAAACAATGAAGAAACTTCATACAAAAGTGGTTATGAAATGATCTGTAAAGCACTTCAATCATACATGAGGAACCTGTCTGGAATATCTCCATTTATGCTGATGTATGTAATCAGCAACTGAACTTGCCAACAGGATAGAACAAATTACTACAGAAATGGCAAAGGGGCAGATTTCAAACCATGAGTC
The DNA here is from genome assembly GCA_016617855.1 of Megalonaias nervosa. NCBI lineage: Eukaryota > Metazoa > Mollusca > Bivalvia > Unionida > Unionidae > Megalonaias > Megalonaias nervosa. The sequence continues at coordinate 29,049 of JAECUM010005860.1, read as the reverse complement.
ACAGCCACCTTGTTAATTTGTAGACTGGGAGTGGGTGTTGTCAATAATTTCCTTTTTCACTTGCAGAAACAAGTACCTGTGGCTGTTGGATGAACATGACCATTGTGAGTCACGTGATCAACATCAGCTGCTGCTGAAGGCAGTGTGATATTGCCAAAATTTTTTAGTTCTTAAGATCTGAGTATGGGAAATTACTAATGATAATGAAGGATTTGGTTGTTAGTTGTCTCTGCTCCCAGATTGTTCTGTTCAAGATTTTCCTTGCATGAGGGAATGGCACAGTTTCTATTGTTTTGAAGATATCACTATAATGCATTCCAAATTTAAGTTAAGATAGTAAGATGTTTAAAAACGTTTATGTCATGCAAAACAAAGGGCATGGTGACCTGGACGAGACCTTCATCCGATCAAAATGAAGCAGCCTAAAAGGTTACATAAAATCACCGACAAACAGGTTCTGTTTGGAAGTATTTTTAATATCGGGTCAAAGATGAGAATGGCATATAAATAGCTGATAGGTCTTTGTTTGTAATCTGCGTACCAGAATCACACCCAACATGTCAATACTTTACAAATGGCACCACCCTACCACTGACGGACCTTCTAAAGATGAAAGGATAATTGATAATTTATCGCATGTTAGGCTGTGTATCAAGAATTATATTGATACGTGGTGAGGGTGAATCGTTTCAACCCTAAAATGTGAGCAATATATAAAACTTTCATTAATCAATTTTGAGCCTGATTTGTTCAATGTTAAAGCACATAGAAACCAATTTTTTGGCCTTTTTTAAAATAAAAAATGGAATTCTCACTTGTCTCTGCATCATAAGTGGGTTTCCATATTATCTGAGCACACCAAAATGAAGGAAAAGTGCATGCATGTATGGTTGTCAGCCATTCTACAGTTCGATTGGCTCTTTAAAGACATTTTCCTCCCAAATCAATAAGGCTGCCAGATATTTGTGAAATTTAAAATAAAGAACTTCCAAGAAAACATTTATATACTTATATACTTATCATTATACTGGAAAATGTAATTTTTCAGTTCTGGATTTGCTGTTGCTTCAGTTTTAGTGTTATCCCTCCATACTTCAGAAGTTTTCTCTTAAACTACTTATTTGTAAACATTATTTTTTCTTTCTGAAATGTATATTTTACAATTTTCATTCCAAGCTGAAACCCAAGTACAGTGGATCTGTACTTTGTTACTAATATTAGTAACAACATTGTGTATTTAGTCATACAAACTATATTTGTTACAAGAGAATGGATACCATGACAAAGACAAGGATGTTTAAAATTCCTCCAAGTCAATTTTTTTGAAAATGTAACATGGTTTCTGTGTAACACTATGTCCTGCAATCAAATAATGGTAATACAAGATATGTTCCTTTCAAAAACTGTATAAAAATATCTTAACAATGATAAAGCTGCTATGACTGCCTCTTGAAAAATGAAACCCATGTCTTGTTAGCCGTTATTTGTTGATGCAGGAAAAAGCAAATGATAATAACTTACTTGGGGCTGCAGTAATTTGCTGTCGCAAAAGTGCCTGCCTCTGTGTGAGAGTCTGATGGAGAATCTGGGTAACTGGGGGTCGAACTCCCATTTCCTGCTTGATCACTGGGGCTGCAAGGGTAGTCAGAATAGGTGTAGCTATCCCATGAGGGCCATTAACCGCTGGCGGGGCCCTCACAATAACACTAGTGGGATTGCTGTTTAGTTGGATAGAGCTTAATCCTGGCTGAAGAACTGGTCTTGGCAGAGTATTTCTGGGGAAGGTTACTTGAACAACTGGCAGTCGAGGCTGTATTAATGGTACTGTAAGGGAAATTTTGAAGTTTATTGGTACAACCAGTAGTCCTTTGCTATCTTTAATGATTCTGGGACCAGACAAATCATTTGCAATAATGAAGAATACATCACGAAGTATTCTCTTTATGTACAAGTGCTTTCTGGGGGCTAATATGGTGTTCATTATATCAGAGAGCTGGCAATTGTGAGGCTCATTATAGCAAGACTGGACTTTAGATAACTTTATAAAATGACAAATGATAATAAAAGATACAGTGAAATCCATCTACTTTTGTGGGAATCAAATGTAATGATTTAAATTCTTCCCAGAGGAGAATGGTTACTCATAGATGAGAAATTCCAATTCCAATATGGAAGGTTGACAGTAGATAGGCCAATGTGATTACAGGTACTTGGGTTATGGATTTTTTAATTTCTGGAATAAATATACACTTTCCAGCATTATATACCCATAATCAGTTGTTGTTGAGTCCAACTATAGCAAATTTTGCTACAATTTGTCTGTCAACTAAAATAACAATGATTTTAACAGTGGACATGGTCATCATACCAGACAAGGAAATTGTAGACAGTCATGCAGTAGTCAACTCTACAAGGACTGATGCAAAACTTATAATGCTGGAAAAGTGAACATTTATTGCAGAAATTAACAAATCAATGACTTGAGTGCCTGTGATAATGATATGTGCTTGAATTCTAGAATAAAGAAATGGGTAAGGCTTGTTCCATTTCAACATCCATGGTATCCAGGAAAGACATTTTTTTTAAAATTGTGGGCTAAATGCCATTTTGCAGCACATGGCAGCCAGCATAACTGGTGGAGGAATAACCCAGGAAAACTCCAGGAAGAACCAATGACCCAAGTTATTGGCAAGCTGTCTTACATACCCACACAGAATAACTCCTGTAAATATGTTATGGAATGCCTGACATTTAACTCAGCCAATGTCTCATCAACATAAGGTTGCATGCCAATTTGATTGACATTAAAATGATAACACAGAAGCTGAATATCAAACTCTTCTGAGGTTTCATGAATCTCGAGCTGCATACCATATGTGGCTAAAATTCATTAATTTCCAGTAAAGCTGTCAAGAAAAATAAAACTTTTTATGACATCTGGATGTATGTATGTATGCTACTACTGAAGGGATTAGCCAACTATGTCACGCCGTGCCCCAATAATAAACATTAGACATTCCAGAATGATACTGTCTACATGATTTAAGACCTATAGCACATTACCCTGATCCCTCCAGCTGCCTGTCAGACATTAATTATGACCTGGGTTCAGGGACTATGGTCGGGCATCCGTGTTCATCCTCTCAGTTCAGGTATCTTTACCATGCATTCAGCAACAGCAACTTCATTGGCATGAGTTACTTGAAGGGACTGAAGCTATATTTGCCAAAATGAATTTCAAAGGAATCTATGACAAATCCATTTGTTCTGTCTCTTAAATTCTTCAACTGCAAAGTATTGAAACCGTTTCAGAAGATCTTGAGAAAGTTCAATAAACCAAATTTGGTGAATAAAATTCCCTACATGATCGTATAATAACTGTTATGTGCAAAGTAAATATTTGTAATGGTCTTTGAACCTTGAAAAAAAATGACCATGATAAAAATCACAAATTTTGCAACGGACAATGTCAAGATACACCTATATGCTAAATTTGTTTAAATCTATCACCATTCATTAAAGGTATTCTTCAAATATATCCACAACTGTGTTCAATAAAAATCAACATGTACATGTTTGTGTTGTCTTGCTACCAAGCCAGTATAGACAAAAATGTGCCAAAACTGTTTATTTGAAAAATTAACACAAGAATGCTGACTATCAATTTGTCTATTGGAATAAAACTAAATCAATTTTGACCAGATTTTATATCTTTCACTGCAAATTATTCATCAATGTATCAATCATTCATTGCTGAAGGTGGAGAGTTGATTCAAAATGATACGTATCTCATAAATCTTCAAAGGCCATGAATAATTATTAGTTGTTTGCCTCTTTATTCTTTATGTACAGAGATATTATGTATTGATGGTTGTGTGTCGCGATATGCATTGTGACACAACACAGATGTATCGTTTCAATCACACATGGTGACCATATCTAATGATAAAGTGACTGACAACAAGACTTTCGGATGAAGGTATGAGTGTAAAGTTTCATGACAATCCTCTCAGCAGTTTAGTAGTAGTGATAAGAAACATGCACTAACAGATGGATAACAGGCCATCATATGACCAACAGAACAAAAAAAGGAGATTACAACAAGTTTTACTGGATGCAACACAGTCTTTGACATCAAACTAATGCAAAAGTTTTCACATTTGTGGGGTGGGGTGGGGGATAAGATATACTGCAAAGTGTGACATACTAGCTCATAGAAATAATGTGGGAAAATGATCTTGTAATTTTTTGGAATTTAGACCTTTGATATAAAATATGGTATACTTAAATTAAATTTCACTAAATAACTACAAAGTATTTCCACCTAATCTTGACCTTGGTGACACTCTCAAAAGTACTGCTTGAAAACTTATCCCATGTCTTGCTGAACAGCTAATACAGACATGACAACCTGGCAATATCCTGTATATTACGTCCATCATCATAAGTATTACTGAAAATTCTGCTACCTAGACTTTGGATCAAGACTCAGCAAGCACATCTCACAATGTACTGTCTTAGCTTCATAACAACTCATCGCAAGTAGGAACATAAATCGTCATGGAGTTTAGGAAATATAAGCAAATAAAATCTTTTATAACTGAAACTTAAAGCAAATTTTCTCTGACTTTAACCTCGAGTCCAAGATCGAAGGGGCAAATGACAGAACTGCAAACTTATGATTCATTGAAAATATGAATAAAATCTATCAAATGGATCGGGAAATTAAGCAGATGAAAAAACTTAACCACAACTTGAATGCATATATGCTGGAATGGATTTTCTAACTTCATAATGTTCAATGCCTCACATAATGAGAATCTTTATGCAATTATATGCAAATAATAAACTGTAATTAATAACAAACTGATGATGATGAGGATGCTGCTAGTACAGGAATGTGACTCCAATATTTTGCTTATCCCTAATCACATGGGATCAACAATAAATTTAATTTTACCTTTTGTGGGTACAGTTTTCAGACTTGATCTTGATGCTACAGTGCCTTTCTTAGTATCTTCTTCCTCATCATCACTCATAATGGGACTTCCGGATTCTAAAGAAGAAGGAACTTACATCATAATAACTGATAGCACTTACATTTGGTATGAAGTTTCAATGCTTGGATTCCAATACAAAACCTTTCTAGAAAAATTTAGCAAAAGAGGTTTTTAGCTGAAAAGCCACAAAAAGAGAAAATGCACATGCAGTAGAGCTGGGAACGATGAAAAATCAGTATATAGGTGAAAACCGCATGTTTATATAACCATCCATTTGGGAGAAAAGATATCAATATTTTCAAGATTATATAAAATACCACAAAAGAATGCGCAACGTATGTGACAACATAAAAACGAAAAATGTTTCAGACACTTTAGCATAGTACAATTCACAACTGGCAAACTATGTTTCACCAATTTTTAAAAATAATTCTTTGCAAATAAATCTTGAAAGAAAGACATGGTTTTACCAAAAGATTTATTCTTACTGCAGCAAAATCAACATTAAAAAACACTCTACTGGGTAAAAAGAATCTTCAGGAATTCAATACAAGACACTTCCTTTTAACTGCTGAGTGTTGAATTATCTGTGATATTTTCCAGCAATAACAAGATTTTCAAATTAGCTTCATTGTTGAGCATATTGGAATAAACATTGGCAGCACAACCAACCAGACATCGTAACTATTTCAGTGAAAATCCCATCCTGATATGATCATTCATTCATGAGCAGTGATAACAAGAGTCTGAAAATGGTCACTATGGTGGACACACTGGTGACTGAGCAGCACCATTTTCATTTAGGACCAATTAGACATCCTAATAAGTCTTGTGGTAGAAACCCAATGTTGATATGACCTTCCATTTAGGAGAAGCAATAAGAAGATTTTCAAGATGGTGGCTAATTTGTAAGTCCAGCATATAAGAAATCTTCTGGTGAAAACCCAATGTCAACAAAACGTTCCATCCAGGAGGATTAGTGATAAGAATTTCAAGATGGTGGCCATATTCCATATCAGACTGACGCAGTTTTTATTTAAGAACAAACAGAGACATTAAGTCTTTCTGTGAAAACCCCATGTTGTTAAGACTTTCCACTCAGGAGTAGAGATGAAAAGATTTTCTCAATGACTGCTGTGGTGGCCTAATTGGATGTCCAATTTGCACCATTTCATTTAAAGCCAGCTAGATGAAGATGTATGTATGTAAACTTTCATGGCAATCATCCATGTAATTTAGGATAAGTAGCTATAACAAACTTGTGCTAATGGATGGACGAAGGACAACACAAGATCTAGTCTATGGCCACAAGCAAAAACTGCTGTTAAGGTTAATGGGCCACAATTAGGACATTAAAGTGTGCCTTTTCTCCATACCTGTGACAGTTGAATAGGAGCTGTTCTCATCATCAGGTATGGAATTTTGCGTCCATACTTTTAGGTCCACATCAATATTCATTTTAGCCAGTTCTGATTTTAGTGTGTCCATTCGTTCCTGGAGCATTATTTTTTCTCGTGCCAGTCTCTGCATTTCCTGTTCATATTCCTTCTCCTTCCTCTTCAGTGTCTGAAAATGGAAAACAAGTCTGGTTGTCATGTACATATATATATATATATATATATATATATATACATACATACACACACACACACACACCCATTATAAGTTGGTGAGTAGGTTTTGGTTTGGTTTGATTTTGGTGTTTCATCATCCTGAGTCCAGCAAGTACCTTGAACAAAGTCACACCATGACAGCTGACCAGGTTGATATGACAGCAGGATCCAAGTCTGCACATTTCAGATTGAGTTTCTGATCAACTACCCTCTGAGCCAGCGACTCCTGAGTTTGTATTTGGGAAGATCTTTAGAACTGCTCTGAATATGAAAATATTTTCCTTTTAATGAAGCAGATTGTTATATTTTCTCTGAAGCCATATGGCGATTGGTAAAAGAATGTAGGTCAATCATTTGGGGAGTGGGAGGGAAAGAGGGACTGGAAAAACTGAGAATGACACAATAACACATCGGTAGAATTGTCAGTTATGTGTATATTCTCACTTATAACTTGAGCACCACTACAAACCTGGAAAAGATTATCTGAATGAAGCTGAAGTTTTCATTTCTCTAATTAAAAATAATGGAGATAAAAGGAATATGAATAAAATTTTGTTCTGTGATAAATACATCCAGGCATTTCTGACAACTTTTAAACAAATACAGATCATTCAGAAGTGTTGATAAAAAGCTGCAACTCTGTCACCCTCATTACCAGGTCAGGTTACAGATCTTCCTCTTGAAAAGTGTAATTTTAAACAAATTATGACAAGAGTTATCTATTTAAGATGTACCCACCAACCTTGGTAACCAGATTCCTGCTGTAAGTACCCAATGGTCAGACGCTCTCAGGTTTTACACAACAGTACTTGTGATCCAGCACTCTCAATTTTTCTTTCTTACCTGTCACATTTTTATTCCCATGAAGTAATAATAAACTAAAACAAAAATTACAGATTCAAATCTTGTTTTTATTTCATACTTACATGAATAAGTACGCAAAGCATAATAACTTTCCCAACAGAATCTAATGTGAAGCTATACTGCATGACACATACATCTGCTACATGTACTGGTAAAGTATGTTCATAAAGTTTTGCAATACACCCTCAATCTAATGTTCATGCAATTTGTTTTTTTCTTCAAATTGCCTTTATACACCAATATACCAGTCAACAATTGTGCAGTAACTGATTGTGTTCAAGAATTAGAAATATGGATTAATGTGTACTGAAATGAATCATTAAAAAACTGCATTAGTAGGGATAACATGATTTTCAAGATGGCCACTGTGGTGGCCATACTGGATATCTGAGTGACACAATTTTCATTTAGGATCAACAAGACATCATAAGAAGTCTTTTAGTGAAAGGTCATGTTGATATGACCAGCTATTCAGGATAAGTAGCAATAACATTTTCAAAGTTACCATTTTGGTGGTCATGCTCAATATCTGAATCGCACCATTTTTATTTAGGACCAACTAGACCCTGGGATGAATAAGTGTATTAAGTTAAGTGGCAATCCTTTAAGAAGTTTAGGAGGAGTAGTGACAACAAACTTGTGTTAACAGATGGATATCTTTCCCATGTTTGGTTAAAATTAGTAAAGCAGTTTTTGAGAAGAAGCTGAAAATAGTAAGCACTGACTGACACATGATGGATGGTGCATAATGGGTGAAGGGGTATACTGTGAGCCCACCTGGTCTTGTGGCCAGATATGTTAAACCAGATGAATGCACAAACATGAGTACTGTGAATGCATTTGTTTATAAATAGCCCTCTATACAGGTGATTAATTTTTTTTTTAAACAGTAGAAACCACTTTTATCTTTCAATCACAGTAACCTTGATATTTGATCTTTTGATTGTTAATTCAATAGGCTTCTTCTTTACAACAAGAGTAAGTCAGCCACAAAGTTTGGTCCTGGGCTGTGATGTACAATTAATGTTATAGTGTGCAAACCGTTGTTCTTTTTTCATTAAAGGTGACCTTCACATTTGCCCTATTGATCCCTAAATCAATAAGCTATTTCCTTGGCCATGTGCAAACAATGCATTAAGTTTGGTCAGGTATTGATACTGTGGTGAAACCAGTTTTGTTGTTTCAGTCAGTGGCCCTGACCTATCACTCCAAAAATGGATAGGGTTTTTACAACATCCTAAGTACAAGCAATCCACATAATTTGGTAACCATAGATGACAAAGAACTAAACTTATTGTTTGGAAACTGGGTTCTTTCTTATCTAAAATATAAGTCATCCTCAAAACGTGGCAACTGTAAATGGTACAGCACTAAATTACCACCCTTGAGCTTTAGAATCCAAAATCAACATGGTTCTTCATACCCCATATGCAAGCCATCCACAAAGTTTGGCAACTGTCGATGGTGGACAATTTGTGCTATTGTGCAGAAATAAAACTGGCAACAGGCAAAGAGATGGACAACATAAATTAATATGCCCTGCCCTGTGGCAGGTGTACTTAGATATTGACAGAGAAGAATTGTTAATAGCAAAAGGCACATATGGATCATTAATCGAATATGAGTATAAAGTTTTATGGAGATACCATGCATGGTTTGAGTCTTGAACTTCAAAAATGAAAATGTTCAAAGACAGAGACAGATGGACATACCAGCATTAATATGCCCCTCATATAACATATTGGTGGAATATAAAAAGAGGTTCAAAGACATATGTCCAATGCTTTAAAAGACCAACATTCAGAATGATTAGAAGCAGTATGTAAGAGCTTAAAGTTCAGTACACATAAAAAAAAATCCTCACTGAGAGTATCAACCAAAAATCCTCATTGAGAATATCAACCAAAAATCCTCACTGAGAACATCAACCAAAAATCCTCGCCAAGAATATCAACCAAAAATCCTCACTGAGAACATCAACCAAAAATCCTCACTGAGAATATCAACCAAAAATCCTCACTGAGAACATCAACCAAAAATCCTCGCCGAGAATATCAACCAAAAATTTTCATTGAGAATAACAGCCAATCAATATGCATACCAAATAGGTAAACCAATAATATTTACAGTCATTAGACAATTAGTTGCAAACTCACCTGGACATATCGCAGGGATCCACGTAGAATGCTGAGGTTGGAGGTTCTCTTGTCCTCCATATTTGGAATCTGTTTCTTTAGTATGTCGAAACACTCCTTCAGGTGGGCCCGTCTGCCAACAATAAATAGCCAGGTACAAATTTTAAAGCTTCACTTCTTTTGTATAAAATGAGTTTCACTTCTTTTTATATAACAAAATGAGTCTGGTTTATTAACTCATGAATAGAAAATTAAAGTAAACACACATGCAATACTGTTCCAATATATCTATTAGTTATTAATTTTCACCATCTCACCTTTCCCAACATTAATCCCCTTTCTTCTGCCTCAACAATAAAAACTGAATCTTTTAAACAGTTGTCCATATCTATTCCAGTACCCTTATTAAAATTCTGATACTCGAGTCTCTTCTACAAATCATGTGGTTCAAGAACATGGGCTGAATGATTCACTGATAATGTACAATGAATGCAGGGCTTGAATTCAATGCTTGCATACTCACAAAATGCAATTAATTGTGTAAAATGTGACAAGGTATCAAGCTCTTCTATCTAAGTTTTCATGGATTTTGAAGTAAAACCCCTTAATGTACCACATGTACTTGCTTACAAGTTGAGCCAAACTGAAAACAACAAAGATCCTGATCTGCTATAGCATAATCGCTGTTTCATATACATCATGATTCTTGATACAATGCAGTTTGGTACATAACATGGTCTGTGGTAATGGACCCCGACTACTGTGTTATAATGAGGGAGAGCTGTATATATGCTTTCAAAGGGAAGTATGATATCTCTTTTTTTTACCCAACTATTTTAAAGTATTCACAAATACAGCTAACCACTGAAGTTTGCAACTGTTGCATTCCAAAGAGTGGTCTCTTTAACTCAGAATATTTGGTTCCACTGCCTTTAATCATCACTGAATAATATTTAATGCAATTCATTTTAATATTATTCATTTTAACCATATATGAATGATAATTTTTTAGACAAATAATTTCATTACTAATATTTCTCTGATATTATTTTAACTAAGTTATATATGTTACTGCGTCTTTTCTGACAACTTGCTCCACTATAAATTGTTGTAGGATGGATGATCACACATCTCACATATTATGTTGACTGTCCTCTCCAAGTGAAATGGTTGTCCCTTTTAGGCCTGCCAATGGGTACCTTGGTAAAAAAAATGAGCAATCTGGTAACCGATTACCATATATAAGTTTTCTGCCAGTGCATGTGGTTTGCAAAAGCAGCACCTGTTTTGTTTTCAAGTTTACAATCCTTTTGATCTAGCTGTGAATTTAATACATATACTTGTTCAGTTCTGTCTCTTCCAGTAAATGTTTCAACTTAATCCCTTGGCTTCTTTTCCACTGTGACAATCCTTTGATTGTGCTGCTGGAAGTGTTATACTTAATCAGTGGCAAGTAACAGAGGATGTTATTTTCATCTCGCCACACAACTGACATGTTCAGTTGCAACCTTTAATAGATGTCACAAACTGTATGATCAAAGCGTTGCTTACAAAGTGCTAGCTCAGTCTCTATATAAGCATCAGCACACGAAAGTGAGGGCAAGGAAGTCTGATGATATTTATGATGACTAGACCTTGATGATTTACTAGACGATGGAGGATATCATAACTGTATCAAACAATGAGGATGAATTCTTGGACTTTGTACCAGATGACACTAGCATTATTCAAGTTTCTTTTATTTCAGTTTCTCAACCTGAGATATACACTTGTGAAGATTTAAATAAGCAGATCAAATGTGCCAGAGATTTCTCACCTAGCTGACATCTGCATAACAGTCAAATTATATGGATGAGCAAATGGCTGAGAAATCTTGGTCAGCGGGATGCTTTTGTATATGTTAAGAAAACAGATGCTTCAAGGTATCAGAAACTTTATGCATATTTTATGATACATCAAGTATCCATCATAAAAGGCCTTTATTATTAGACGATACTTTCTATTAATGTTGTTCATATTCTGTCAAGTAATTTTTAAAAATGTCTTTTAAACTTCAGTGAAGGTGACCTTATTTGATGTAAGACCAGCAATATTTGTCAAAATCTAAAATTTAAGCATGGACACTTTCTGACAATTTGTCTCATATTGTTTTTATTCCCCTCAATAAAACTGTTTAAATATTTTTCTTTTCTTATAAATATGGCCATTATTTGATGACAGAGACTTCATTTATATAAATATACTGTATGTATTTGCTTTCAAGTTGGTCAAAATGCAAACAACAAAAATCCTGATCCCGATCTTCTGTAGCATAATGCACCTGCAAATAGCAAATTAGACAATCGCTGACTGAACAGCATGCACATTTGTCAATACTTTACATAGCTATAAGCAAATCAGGAGAAAGGATGAAGTTTTAATCTTTCTATTGTAAACATCTGAACATTTTGTAAATGTTTCAGCCTTAGTGAAAACTGCATGTTGATATGGCCATCTATTTGGTGGCAGTAACAATAAAAAATTTTCCAGCAAGTCAGATTACATCATTTTATACAGAAACAAATAAACATCATAACAAAGTCTTCTAGCAAAAACCCTATGCTGAACTGACTTTCCAGTGAAGAAAAGCAGCAATAACAAGATTTTCAAGATGGCTGCCATGAATGTCCAGTCAGCATTTTCATTAGGACCAACCAGACATTCCATGAAGTCCTTTGGTGAAAAACCCTATGCTCATGCGACTTTTCATACAGAAGTAACTTTATGATAGCTACCCTAGTGGGCATACTGGATATCAGATGCGTACCATTTTTATTTTGGATCAACTAGGCATGATAACAAGTTTATTTGGTGAAAGCACAATGTCAATAAGACCATCCATCTAGGATTACAGTGGTCCCCCTCTTGAACGCCCCCCCTGACCTGCGGCCATCCGCTCCTTACGGCCAGAATCCGTCAGCAACGACGAGTTTGTGATCAAAAGTACCCCTCACGAAAGGCCATCCCGCTAACGTGTCCAGCATATTAGTGCAAAAAAAAATAAAATTTACCCATCACAAGCGGCCGCATTTTATTTTGTAATATGTATCCAGAACCAGTATTTTATTCATAACGTGTGTTAAATATTCCGATTTCAGTTTCCCGATGTCAGGTGTTTGTTACTGAAAGAAGATATGACTAAAGTACATGTACCCCTAAGGTTAATATTATATCATTTACGCCTCATGAGAAACCACATTTATTCCATAAAGCCGAGAAAGACTCAAATTTTAATCCATACAAAAGGTAAGTACACGTAATCCTATTAGCCTTACTGATGTGTTATCATGAGATGTCTGGTTTAGTCACTGATAACTGTTAAGATTACAATTATTGAACAGTAGTAACAACTGAGTAGTGGCCGTATTGATGTACAATACACAAGTCAGCAGGAAAATGGTTTGATAGCCTTTATGGCTTCCCTTAGTAAGATGTTGAGCTTGTTCACTTTCATAGTTAGTGGCTATTACTACTGACAATAATCATCAAGATTACAAATCCTAATGGCCGCAAGGTGCTATTGTTCAGGTTAAATCTGCATACATATTGAAGCCGTTTTGGCTTCTCTCACTTAGTGTAAAGAAGTGTAAAAACAATAGGGTACCAGACTGCTACTAATGAATCATGTGACAAGATGGATACCTTTCAAAACACATGGCATTTTGTTTCCATGCAGAAAAATTGTTTTATCAGTCTTGTAGTTGGCAACATTGATCATTACAACCGGACATAATTGTCAAGATCATGACAGGTTCAGCATAGGCTAAAAATAGATTTTGTGCAGACACACACACACACAAAAATTAACCTCGAACAAAACAGGGTACCAGACAAAGACCGAAAAATCACTTGACAACACATTTATCGCTTTCTTTACGAAGAAGGCACATCGTCCGCTCTACGAAAGTTTCGTTTGCATAATTAAATCACATACAGTTAGCAACATCCGAATAAATCATTACCAAACATTAACATCTCATCATGTAAACAGAGACGATTATTTTAGAAAAAAAGTCAGTTATTCTACTCGACAACATCGGGTGAGGTGGGGAGGAGGGACTTGCCTAACAATTTTAGGTTGAAAAGATAATTTTTATGTTGAAAAGACTGAAATAAACAACATTGTAACCGATAAGGAGGTTATTCAGCAGCTGTGGGAAAATGGAGCAAATGGAAAGAGAATTATGTATGTACCAAGATTTAAATGACGTTTTTGAATGGTTTTGCAATGTGCATGACAACACCCGCTCGCATATCTAGCTTATGCCAAGAATATGAACTATTAATGCATATTCAGTTGAAATAAGTCTATTATTATAATAAGAAGAACCTCTTAATAATTAATGTTACATTTAAATGAAGATATTAAATGAAGATATTAAAGGCTTTGAAGAATGTGGCTTTCTTACTACATACATTACATATACTTCTCACAAAAATTTAGTCCCCCTCTGGAAAGGCCACCCGTTTTATAAGGCCACTTTCCCAGTGCAGAAAGGGTGGCCGTATAAGAGGGGGACCACTGTAGTAGCAATTTCAAAAATTGCTGCTGTTGTGCCATACTGGGAGCCAGATAAGAACAATTTTCATTAGGTTAAAGTCGACATAAGAAGTTTTCTGGCGAAAACCACATGGTGATATGACCTTCTGTTCAAGAGTAGCTAAACAAGATTTTCAAGACAGCCTTGGTGATGGCCATATTGGATGTCAGATTGGCACCATTTTCATTCAGGACCAACAAAACATCATAGAAGTCTTTCAATGAAAACCCTATTGTTATGACCATCCATTAAGGGGTAGCAATAAAAAGGTTCTCAACATGACTACAATGGTATGTCTGAGAGGCAATATTTTCATTTAGGACCAACTGGAAATCTTTTGGTGTAAACGCGACATCAATATGACCTCCCATTGAGAAGGCATAGTAATAATTTCAAATTGGCTGTTGTGGAGGTTATAATGGACACCATTTTTAATTAGGGTCTTTTTCAGTGAAAACTCAGTGCTGATATGACCATCTATTTAGAACAAGATTTTTGAAACAGCCACTGTGGTGGCCATATCAGTTGTCCAAGCCACACCACTGTAATTCAGAATCAACTAGACCATGGGATGAATGCATGTGTCACATTTCATGGCAATCCTACATGTAGCTAAAAGAATAGCAGTGGTAACAAAATTGTAATTATGGACAGATGATTAGTCACAGATGATGCATAACAAACCATCCCATAAATTCTTCTGGTCTATTACCAACAAGAGCTAAAATCAGGCACATGAGCCTTTTTGTTTTTAAGAGTTGGATTACTAAGTTGGTAGAGTGCCCAACGCATAGACAGTGGGTTACAGATCCATCTAGATGGTTCAAGCATCCTTGAAACAGGGTCCTTTGGCTCAGCTTTTCTGGTCTGTTGTATGTTGCAAAAATAAAACCACAAACACTGTTTGTTGTTCAAAATGAAAAGCATGCTAAATGATGATAATAATGATTGTTATGATCATTATTATTGAACGCCATCATATCAATGTTTTCCCCTAATGAAACAAACATTGATTTTAAAATTCCATGATAAGGTTAGAAGGATTCAATCACAAATATCCACATTTTTTAATATCTCCTAACATCAAAAATATAGTCATCCTCTAATTTTCCATGTAAAACAACATACACCACTCCCTCGATAACTCGCGAACCCGCTTATAACGCGGTGTCCAGCATGGTTCCCGATTTTTTTTCCAAAGAAAATATATTTTAAAATGTGCTGAACGTGAAAACAATCGCGATAAGAATTGGTAAATTGAACCTTGATACATACCGTATTTTATGTAAATTTTCGTACACGAAAAAATAATTATTAATCATTAATTTTTGTAAAAGCAAAATGGGAATACGGTATTTTCGATCTTTTTTGCAAACGTAAATCTTCTTAGTGGAAATTTTATGTCTGATAATTTAACGAATTTTTCAAATAATACAAAGTGATATGTACGAAAAAGTATGATACATTTAAATAATTATTATTTTGATAACTGGATTGTGTACGAAGAATTAGAGTGTACGAAAAAATACATGAAATACGGTAGCTCATTTTATCATCGGAAATGGTGATTATTGCCCGTAAAGACAGAATCCATATTGTGAAATTTGCAAGTTCTAATAAGATATCACATATTATGTTTGGGGGTTTTTTTTGGAGAGAAATAGTTGTCAATACACTGTAAATAAACAGTCTGGTGAAACAGCGATCAACGAAAAATTCTGGTAAATGCTAACAGGTGGCAACAGAGAATGAAATAAACACCAATTAAATGTCTTGCTATGTGAAATTCACGTTCTAATCCTTTAATTTCGCTTCAATATAAACACTATAATCGCAACATATTCTCTTCTATGAAAACATGAAAAGAGTCAATCGAGAGTCACATCGAAACCCGTAGGTACTTCTGTGAGAACCTAATTACATGCCAGCTTTGTTTTGATCAACAACTTGGGGAAGTGTTTGTTGCATTAAAAAAATCAATTAAAAGAGACCTGTGTCGTTTTATCACTTTGAATATGTCTTTTGTACCAAATCAAGCAAGGGAAGTACAATTAAAAAAAATTTAAAATCATGCCAATAGTAGCATAAGTTCTTGGGGTCATTACCGTTCTCAAAATTCATTTTATTTGACCAATCGAAAATGGTTTCACATTTTTATGTACTTAACATCACTAAAGTATATAATATCAGTAATGTACCCTAATCATTTGTAAATGTGACCATGGAGAGCAAAGGAAGTAAGCGAAAGGTGTACTCAGTGACTGAAAAGCTGTGCATCATAGATAGGGTTCATAATGGCGAAGCGAGATCCAACGTTTGCAATGAACTAAACAATTGCTGAGTCGACATTTAGAGGTTGACTTAAGGATAAGCAGAAACTTCGGGATTATTTATATGATGTTGATTCAGATAATGGGATCAAACGAAAACGAGCACGGACTGCAAACGATATATTAGATGATGCTGTGTACGCATGGTTCACACAGCAACGTGAACAAGGTGTTCCCATCTCTGGAACAATTCTCAAGGCCCAAGCAGAAAAAATGGCAAAAAGTATGGAGAATGAATCTCGTTTTAGGGCAAGCCATGAATGACTTTGGAGATTCCAGCGCCGACATAGAATTAAACAGAATTCATTGTCGGGAGAAATACGCTCAGCGAATCAGGAAGCCGCATGTAATTATCCATACCAGCTCAGAGAGATAATCATCCGTGAACAATACACAGAGGCGGCAGAGAAATCAAAGAGTAAGACAAAAAAAAAAGATAAAAAAAAAAATGAACAGATGTTTTCAAAATGTGAAGTGATATTTGTCAAACATGTCACAAACCGCAAGAATTATCGTGTTCTAATTAACGTTATTTTAAATTTGTAGACCCATTACATTCATGTTGGTAATGGTTAACCCTTGTAAATTTTTTTTATTTTTTTTTTATTTTTTTTAATTTTTTTTTTCATTTTACTTCTACCGCAATCAAATCTACCCATCGTTCGATCGACATTATTTTTTCGAAATGAGTGTCGACCTTTTGTATAAAAAAAATGTCTGCTTTGGATCAAACAATAAAACTAGAATTTATCCAATTCGGCACAAAAATTTGTGACGTAGTACACAATGCGCGAAGTCGTACATGTGTTAAGCGAACGGAAACCATGTGGAATAATGTTTTGATGATCTCCTCAATATACTGTAAGTTATCCTGAAATTAATGTTACTCTGTGAGGAAAAAAGTAAGCAAAGTACACCGCTATGAAGAGATATTTATTCACAGTTAATTTTAGCACGATTATTAATTGATTATTCAACACTAACATGCCAACCCAACCCACCCCCCTTTTGCCTCTACGTCGATCCCTTTGTTAGTTTTGTTGTTTGTTATAGGTCCCTCGATAACTCGCGCCCTCGCTTATAATGCGGTCGATGTTTTTGGACCCCGTTGTGCGCGAGTTATCGAGGGAGTGGTGTACTCTAATTATAACCACTCACAAGCTCTAGATAAGAGCGTCATAAACTAGATTTTTTATTCACTAGCTGGAGCTATTTGTGTTTTCTGAAATTTAATTAAGTATTTTGTGAACACATCAAACACAACTTGCTATATCTGACTGACCTTTGATCATCAAGATGTTAACCATGCCTTTTAGAATGTAAACAATCGCTTAATGGCCTTAACCTCTTCAGGATGTGTTAAATTATATGATCCTGCTTGACTAGCATTCTCACCTTTATGAAATATTTTCATTTAAAGATCTAAACTAATAGCTACATTGATTTAATGTGCCACCATAAACATGTGATGTAAATACAGCACAAGTAACATGCGGATAAACAATACTTAAAATTACAGTTTTTTGGAAAATATGAAAATACATTTAAAAGTGTCTTTGTGTGTTCTCAAAATTGTTGGCATAAACTACACAAATGTGCAACTTACACGAGAGACATGCAATCTCCCTCAATTGGTTTGCATGGATTTCATGTTATGTTAAATACAACACAAATAATATGCAGACAAAAAAAAAATACTTAAAATTATGATGGTTTGTGAAATATGAAAATATTTTTAAAAAATTCTTTAGTGTTCTCAGAATTGTTGTGCTATTCATATAAGAGACTGCAGTCTCCCTCAATTGGTGTGCATGAATTTCATGTTATAATTAAGAGTCAATGCTAACTATGCAAATGTGACTTTTGACTCCTTCCCCACCTCCTTTGGCGGTTGCATCCAGGATCCAAAACCTTAAGGTCATCTATACCGCACCGTGAAACATTATATCCAACACACCATTTCTTAATTTATCTATATGAAATTCAAGTGACAAGGAGAATGTATACTGTCATGTTATGTGGATAAATGTTTGAATGATTGGACAATTATTAATAACAACATATCTGCAAAATCTCCCAATTTTGAACTACATACCGGTAGATATAATGGATCACATGATAATATGTTACTATCTAAAGCAAAATAATTGGAACTTACCTATTTTTCTCCAGCTTGTTGTGAACTTCTCTTGTGCCAGCCCTAATAAAGATGAATAGAAGAATTTAGAGGCCCAAGTGGGCCTGATATCGCTCACCTGGCTGACATCTGCCTGGCAACCAAATGCAACAGCAGCTGGCAAAGAAAACTAGGTCAGCATGATACTTTCTGAAGAAATTTCTTCTGATGCTTTTGATTGGGTATGTTAAGAAAACATGAGTTTCAAGGTTTCTCTATTTTGTACATTCATCCAAATTTGATATCACATCAAGATCATTTGTCTAATCTTGAAAGCTGATTTCTCTCAAAATTGATCAAACTTTGATGAGTGTTTTATAAAAAAAAGAAATGTTATTCAAAATATTTTTTTAATTCTTAGCAATGGTGACCATACCTGATCTCAGATTTAACTAATTTGTATAAATCTGAGAGACATTCAAGCTAGGATGCTCACCAACAAATTTGATACATGTGGGGTTTTTTTTCTTCAGAAGCTGTTCAGGCTTTTCCTACTTTCAGTTACAGCCATTATGAACCTGAAAGCCATTCATGTCAGTATACTGTCTGTAAAATTTTGGTAATATTCTCTATCAAAGGTTCTCCATTTTTAGTAATGGTGACCATATTTGAGTGCAGATTTTATACAAATTTGTCAGCCCTTTATGCCCAGACAATTTCTGACAGATCTGGTAAAATTTTGGTTAAGTCCATTTTCAGAAAAAGATGTTTAAAGGTTTCTCTTTTTTAAAAACAAATGCTGGCCAAAGCTGATGGCA
This sequence comes from Megalonaias nervosa, assembly GCA_016617855.1. NCBI lineage: Eukaryota > Metazoa > Mollusca > Bivalvia > Unionida > Unionidae > Megalonaias > Megalonaias nervosa. The sequence goes on along the minus strand of JAECUM010005860.1, from coordinate 9,593 downwards.
GATCAGCAACATTTGTATAAAGAAAGATGAAAGCTAACCATGCCAAGCTTTCTGTCAAATTTTGTACAATTCTCTTAATTGTTTTTTGAGAAGCTATTTAAAAGTTTTTTGTTTTTTTTGTCTTGCTGACCATATTTGATTGGAAACATGTTCAAATGTAAAAAAGTCATTTAAGTATTCTATTTTTCAGTTCTTGATAATTGGTTGTTCAAAGGTATTTCTAGTTTTTGTAATGTTGGCCATATTTTTTGGCAGGGTGGCAACATTTGCTAGGCCTTCATGTGTGGATGTTTTCAGTCATGTATGGTCATGTTCATTTCAGCAGATTTTAACATCTGTGGCCATATTTGATAGCAGGTTAGTATCGTTTGCATAAAATTTAAAGGCCTTAATACCAGTATATTTTTCGTCAAATTCTTGATAAGAATCTGCATATCTGATGGTGAATCAGCCTCATTTGAAAATGTGAAAGGCCTTCATGCCAGTAAGCCTTTTGTAAGTTTAGTAAAATTCTGTTAAAGTTCGAGAAGTCATTTTAAATTTTTGTTTTAATTTTAATAATGGTGGTCATATTTATTTGCACAAATTTGAAGGTCTTTAATGCCATGATGGTCCTTAGAAAATTCTGTTACACAGTTTTTGAGAAGAAGCTAATGATAGGTTTTTCTATTGTTTGTTATGGTGGCCATGTTTGATTGTGGTTCTGCACAATTTATGAAAACTTGAAAGGCCTTCATTCCAGAAAGCTGTCAAATTTGGTTGAAATCAAAGCAGTGTTTTTGGATAAGAACATGAAAATATCAATTGTTGATAGGTGATACATGACGGATACAGGGCCATACCATAAGCTCACTTGGCCTTACAGCCTGGTCAGGTAAAAATGTCACACGCCTCTATGACTATATATGATGTACTATGTTTCAACATCCTTTGCTACATTCAACCAAGTCCTGTTACCATCTAGGTTGAATGCAAAAAGATCATAAATTGGCTTTTACCCAAAGTTCATGATGGTACGAATTTAATATAGATGAGTTTTGGTCTTAAATATATTCCTTGACCTATTTCATCCATAAATTATTAAAAGAGAACTATAATTGGCACATTATATGCCCACTCCATATGAAATAGTCATCAATAAAGGCATCAGAAGGTTGAATGAAGATACTGACAAAGACGTCTTACTGACCTTGACCTTTAGACAAGATGTGAAGTCTTGAATTAAACTTGTTGAACAGAAACCATTATTAGACTTGTCAGTACCTTCACACCTCAGAACTCTGTTATCTATCCTACCCTACAAGTGCAAGCCATCCAAAGTTTGGTCAAGAATTTTACTCGAGAAATAAAGTTATTGTGCAAAAAATAGTTTTTCCTTCAGCCATACAGACCTTGACCTCAAAATCAACACGACTCTTTCATACTTTAAATGCAAGTCCCTCCACAATATTTAGTTAATTTAAATGGTCTAGAGAGGTTATTATGCAAAAATAGCATTTTTTCCCCTTCTTTCATTCAGTGACCTTATGATCCCAAAACTGACATGTTTCTTCCTGACCCTATGTGCAAGCCAAGTATGGTCCAGGTCTGTGATGTAGAATGCATCTGCATGAATACCATTTTTCTTTTCACACTGACCTTGACCTTTGGACACCCTAATTGACAGGCTTCTGCCTTAGCACAAGTGCAAACCATTCAGTGTTTGGTTAAGATATAAACTGTACAACTAATGCCTTGATGTGGAAACTCTTTCTTCTTACAGTGCCCTTGACCTTGTATCTTTGACTCCAAAATAAAAATAGGTTCTTCCTTACCCCAAGTGCAAGTCACACACAGTTTTGTAACTATATATGCTGAAGAATTAGAGTTGTTATGCTGAAATACAAGTAGTAATAGCCAGAAATATGGATGAAAAACAACAGAGTACACAATGTAGGCAAAGTAAGTTTACTAGGATTTGCATTACAATGTAAATCTTGAGGATTGATTTAATTTACTTGATCAAAGCAACTTACCTTTAAACACACTTATTTAATACTTCTTTTGCAAATGAAGTTTCAGGTATTTATGATATGGTGGGAACTGGAATTTTCTTTAAAAAGAAAAGGATGTCACATTACATATGCAGCGGATGCCATCTTTCCAAAAGGTAATCCAAGTCATTTACCCATGACATACTTGACATTTACAGTAAAATAAGAGTCCCTTGAAGGGTCTGACACTCTAATGGCAGAAAAGAATTTCCAAGAATTCAAAATAACACCATTTCTCTTGAAACCATCTCTGATATTCTATTCAAGATTTTCAAATGAGCTGCAGTGACGCACATAAATGAATGACAGATTGGCACCATTTTCATTTGGAATCAAGAAGACCATTATTATAAATATTTTGTTAAACTCCATAATGATTAGCCATCCATTTAGGTTGAGTAATAGCACCATTTTAAATCATTACCAACAAGACATTACAATATGTCTTCTGGTGAAAACCCCATGTTTATATACTTTCCGCTCTGAAGAATCAACAATGATAAGATTTTCAAGATGACTGCAATGGTGGCCATACTGAGCATCAATCATACCGTTTCTAAATAGGACCAGCTAGATTTCGTAAGTCTTTAAGGTGCAAGCTCAATGTCAATATGACCATTCAGAAGTAGCGATAACAGAATTTTCAAGATGTGGAGGTCAGATACGCACCATGATCATTCACAATCAACTAGATATTACAAGAAGTCTTTCATCAAAAACCTTATGCTAATATGACCAGTCATCTTGAAGCAATGGTAAGATTATCAAAATAATAATAATAATAATAATAATGAGGACTTTGTATAGCGCCTAATCTTTAGAAGCTCTAAGCGCTTTACAACATTTGACAACACTTAAAAAACATATATAATGATATGATTACAAAAATAAAAACAAACACCACAAAATTAGAAACAGAAAATATGCTGTAAATATTTAAAGCAAGGATACATTATTAGGTCTTTAAGTCTGTTCTTGCAGTTGAAATAGGTGAGTTTTAAGAGCACTCTTGAATGAGATCACTGTGTCTTTGTGTCTAAGTGCAGTGGGCAATTCGTTCCACGTTGCTGGGCCCTGGTATGCAAAAGAGCGTTGTCCATATGATTTCATCTTCATAGTGGGAATAATGAGAATACGAGTGTCAGAGGAGGAGCGTAAGCATCTTGCAGGTGTGTACACATGGGTGAGGTCAGATATGTATGTTGGACTGGAGGCCGTCAGTGAAACGTAGCACAGAGAACAAATTTTTTGTTTAATTCTCGATTGTATGGATAGCCAGTGTAGGGTACAGAGCAGGGGAGAGGCGTGCTCTGATCGTGGTACTCTAAGGATGATCGAGCAGCTGTGTTTTGAACTTTTTGAAGTTTCTGAAGTAGATATTGAGATGAACCAGACAGAATTGAGTTACAATAGTCCAGTCTTGAAAGTACTAAGGAACACACAAGTGTTTTAGTAGCATCAACTGAAAGATACTTGCGAATGGAGCTGATGCGTCTCAGCTCAAGATATGCAGCCTTGCATATGTTCATGACATGTTGATGCAATGAGAGTACTGTCAAGAGTGACACTGAGGTTTCGTACTGACTGTGTGAATTTAATGTTGGTGTTGCTGATATTTATTGTCTGAGGTAAAGGATGTGAATGAGAAAGTCTTTGTGTTGTAATCAGGATGGTTTCAGTTTTATCATCATTCATCTGCAGCTTGTTACATGTCATCCATGATTTCACATCGGAAATGCACCTCTCTACGCCTTGGATGCTAGCTTCAACTTCAGCTGGATGGCTAGATTTGTATATTTGGGTGTCATCAGCATACAATTGGTGAGACACTGGATGATGATCTATGACACTTGAGAGTGGCTGAATGTATAGAATGAAGAGAACAGGTCCAAGAACAGACCCCTCTGGAACACCACAGCATAGATCAACTGGGCTGGAGCTTTTTCCATTTGCGGACACAATTTGTGTCCTGTTGATCAAGTAGGACTTGAACCATAGTAAGGCTGTATAGTGAATGCCAACTACATGCTGGAGACGGTGAAGTAATATATCATGGTCATTTTTGGTGGCCATATTGAATATGCAAGTGGATCATTTTCATTTAGGACCAACTAGACGTAAGACTTCTGGTGAAAACTCCATGCCACTAAGACTTTGTTTAGAAAGAGTAGCGATACCAAGATTTTCAGTATGGCTGCTAAGGCAAATTAGGCATTCAGAAGGAGTAGCAAAAACAAGATTTAAGATGTGTTGGTTATATTGGATGTCTGAGCTGCACCTTTCTCACTCAGGATCAACAGATCAAGTGATGTGTAAAGTTTTATGGTAATCTTCCTAATTAAGTGGACTGGGATTAGTGATAACAAACTTGTGTTAGCTGAAAGATGGACAGATGATCCCATAATCCCTCTGAGAAATTAACAAAAAAAAAAAAAAAAAAAAAAAAAAAAAAAAAAAAAAAAAAAAAAACTGAAGAACTTCAAATATCAAAGGCACATCTACAGCACTAGCATACTATGCGTATAAAATCTGATAGATATATTACATGGTTTTGGGTTAATATACATTTGATGGAAAGCAGAATCTAAATATTAAATTTCGGAAGATTTAGCTTTAAATTGTAATTATGTAGGTCAGAAACATACCGGACAATGCTATGTTGTGGAATTCGAGAGACACTTTATGGTCAAGGTTGTATTTCGAGTTCAATCATTTTTGTGAAAATATGAAGAAAAGATGAACATGCTAATCACATGGCTACCCAAATCTTGCAACCCATATTGTCCATGACATCAGAGATCCAATAGTCGTGCAGATAGCAGATAGCAAAAACATTATATATATGTTTTCATGATCTTTTTTTTTCATTTCACTTGAATAAATGTACAAATATCACAACATTTATTTGGCTTGTACTATACAAAATTTTTGGAATTTTTTAAGTTTGCAAATTTATCACTGTTGACGCGAAAACTGCTTATCTCCTATACAGGAAATTTCTACTACATGGCTGTTTTTAGATACTAAGTTTTGGTCAGCTCTTGGCATATTATCTTGGGGTTTACAAGGGAAAAAAATACATAATAACGAGACCCTGGTAAATCCCAAAAAGTTAATATTACTCCTTGAATATGCACATTTCAAAATACATTGCGCATTCCTAACAAAGTTTCACATGAAGAAATCTGGGGTCAGTGGGTGGGTGGTGGATGGCCAAAGAACGTTACTTCTGATAATGTATCTACATATTCCGATTTCTCGTGTTGATAACCGACTGGTCGTTCTACTCAATATTTAGTGGGTCAATTGATGGTAGACTTAATTTATGTATGATAAAATCAACAAAATATAATCTTATGAAATTTTAGTTTGCTAAATAATTTCAAAATAAAGCTGCGTTCATGCCAAATTATATTTTACGACTGTTGGAATTTCAATGGCACGTGATAAGTGAATTCCTTTCATGGAGGAATTTAATAACAATAGTGACACTTGTTTACTCTTCGTACCACTGATCAGCACGTGACCTAAATAAAATGAGCATGTATGTATGTATGTATGCAGGAACTATTTACCCTCCCGGTCGACGCTTTTCCTTTCCATTTTCGTCAAATTCATACACTTTCCCACTAATATTCGACTCTTCTGACTCCGAACTAACAGAAGGAGGCTTCGCGTACTGATGCAGATCTTTACGGCTGTCCGGCTGGGGCCCTGAAAAGTGGACTTCTTTTTGAAAATATGCAAATGAGGATAATGACGCCGCGCAGGAACATCACATACTCTAAGGATCGTTCTAATTTTACCTATCCTGTTAAGGAAATGGACCGTCTTAATTCTGTGTAGCATTAAACTCATCGACAATAGTTGCTGTTAAATGCCAAATTACAAAAGGAATGCCCAGAAAGCAAAAATGAGTGTTCAGAGTACAAAATAAAACTGCTGCCATGTGCTTATAATACCACGTGTTCTTTACCTTGCCCTTTCCATTCAAGGAACTCGGCCGCTTCTATTAACGTCTCCAGGCTCATTCCTACAAATTAGATCGGCCGATAAATTAGGCACTAGTGCATACATCCAGGAATCATATTTTGGGAATTTCTGTTCGATCTGCCGCTGGAAAAATGTATACAAAGCCGACAAGCCCTTCGATAAGATGGCGGTCGGCTTGATCATAACACAACGAAGTTGGAAAAATGATTACAAGCACGTGGATTTTGATTGACAGTGTCATGGTTTTAACCAATCAGAGCACAGTATTTTGACGTCATCATAGTCCATGTTGAAACTAATCACATGTTTGTTGTGGAAATGAACACGACAATGCAAACTAAAAATATGAATTTTACGACAGTGAGACAACAGGTCAACATGAAGTAAGAAAATAACGTATATACTTGCTTTTAATTCATTAAAATCGAGAACATTTTAAACTACTTGCACCTTGCTCAGCTTAATCTTTCATTTTAATGTATTTGTTTGGATTCGACGTGTGGGCGTAACCACCTTAGCAATTTACACATATCATGGTCACATGATAAACACGGAAAATTCGCGAGAGTCGCCGGTATGACGTTTGCTGTCGTGGAACTATTGGTTCATTTTACACAACGAAAATTAGTATTACCAAATGAAAAGCAGCTTGTGTACAATGGTTGACATGTGACACGTTGTAAACGAGGCAGTGGAAGTAATACAATTTGGTGAGGAAATGTGATTGCGTTTATTTCTAATCCTTTTAGGGATTTCTCCTCGAAATTACTCGGTTTTGCACAAATTAGACCTAGTTATGAAGAATAACTAAGAAAAGAATCCCGAGGCGAAATCCTTAGGCTAAAGGAATTAAGTTGATTGCATTGGATTCATCATTTTGACTGTCGTTTGAAATATATTTTTGCCCCTAGGTGTATTGTGGACGGTGGCGGGCCAGAGGTTATAAGGACAGTGTACCATATACAAGGAACATCAAAAGTTACAATGTTTACAGTACTTATCATGGAGACATCTACCCCTTTCCCCACTTCAGTACAATTGGCCTTTCTTTATCGATGTGGTCATTCATGATGTATTTAATAACTACTTATCAAACGGACCTTTAGAATGTGTGGTTTTATGAAACGGACCCAGCAGAACGTTTGATCTTATTTTGCTTCATAGTAAAGAGATGTGAATGGTTTATTCAGAATTAAGATGGGGGGGGGGGGCAGACCTTAAAGTTCAACTGGCATATATGAGTTGGTGTGCAGTAAAATGTACCACCTGTTTACAAAGAATCTGTTTGATAATGTTAATAATCATCTATACATACATACATACATCTGTTTGATAATATTAATAATCATCTCTCGTCCTAGTCCTACAATGTAAGACCTCGTCCTTGATATTTATGTTTTGGGTGTAGCACTAAAACATAAATAACACGTGATATATCTTATACTGTAGGACTACTCTCATCCTCGTTAATAAAGGATAACACAGCTGGTTTTAATCCAAGTTTCCTCTGGCCTTTCCCACATTTTAAATCTGTGAACATTTATGTTCGGGAGCACCATAAATATCCTGATCTCTTGGATGGGAAAAGTCACAGGAACTAAGGCTAAATTGATGAGAATCGTTTTTCTCTGTGATCGAAACCATCTGATAAAGCAATAGAAAAGGTGCACACATTAAACCAAACTTAAGACCATCTGCATGTTTCCTAGAGGGAGGCAAAGCAGATAGAACGTGACATATACAAAGCTGCAGTGTAAGTGCTCTGTTCCAATGGGAATGAAGAAATTATGAAGACAGTTATCAAGATAAAAATACTGTCTAAGTCACACAATGATGAAACCCCTATAAAAGTTGAAAAAAGAAGAAACAAAGAAACTAGAAGGTAGATTCAAACAATACTATAGTTGATATCATATTTAACTGCTTCAGTTTTTTGGGGCTAGATTTTTTGAGTTTAGAGCTCAAAATAATCAGCATACACTAACACTGTTAAAATCTTTTCCAGTGTACATATCTGTGCGTATATGTATGTATGTATATGTGTATATATATATATATATATATATATATACACACACACACATACATACATACATGCACCTGTTTTGACAGACCACTTCTGTGAGAGATAACCAGTATTATGAGGCCAGGTTCTTAGTCCACAGATTTATAAATTTATTGTGACCTGCCATGAGAGACCACCTGTTTTGAGCAGTTGATAGCGCAATGAATAATTTGGGTCAGTACCAAGAATGTAGATTTTGCCAACACTTAGTATTTAGATGATGCTACTGACAGTGGGGCTAGGAACGCCATAGGCATGGGTTGTAACATTGGCTCAGTTGTTTCCTGCTGGACAGTATAGCAGAAGGGTAAGGTTCGAATCCAACCATCAGGTATGCATGGGTCAGCAACTTTGTTGTGTACAAACACTTTACTCCAAATGCCTCAGCGCTTAATGACCTTCATGTGTTTTCTGTGCTGAAAACCAAACTATGGGGCATATCTTGGAATCCATTGGGATTTATACCCAATAATGATACAGATGCATGGCATGGAAAGATGAATTCATATATGTGAGTAATATCTGCCCCAAGAAAATGCGCATATAGCCAACATTAGCACCTAAAGTATTTTCCAAATCTCCTAGATTTTGTCCCATTGTGATATTGTTACACCTGTTCATATATTGTTTCATATGAGTTGTAACAAATTCAGGGTTTGCAGGTTACTGTTTTCAGATGATTAATGTTTGTAAATAGGCAGTTTGTGTTTGTGTAGATATTTCTGTATAAGAAAAGTCTGGGAAGACTGGAAAATATATAAGAATGGAGAGAATGAGAAAGGAATGCACACTTTAGCTATGCAAAACAAATAAGGAATAAATTATGTTTCACTTTTTTTGGTGTGTTCTCTCTACTTTATTCTTATTATTTATAAAACATTTTATATGATCATATTGGCTTTAATTCATTTTGCAAACTTCACCTTCAGAGTAAAACTATTTCATGTGTTCTTAAAGTAACTGAAGTATTATGTGTAACTGAAATATTGAAAAAGTTGCACCAAATTTATATTTTCCAAAACTTAGTTTGCAGTTAAATATTAGTTTTTAGCTCTAGTGGTTATTAGCAATTGGAGCTTATGGATGGCCTGTTGTCAGTTCATGTCATCTGTTCTGTGACAACTGCCAGTGCATTAGTGCAAGGTTTTATCACTAAATACTTGGAGGATTGCAGTAAAGCATTACACAAGCATTCATTCTAAAATCGTGTCCGCCTCGGATGCGGGAGGTCGTGGGTTCGATCCTCGGCCGAGTCATACCAAAGACTTACAAAAATGGTACTAACAGCTGCCTCGCTAGGCGCTCAGCATTAAGAGGTTAGTGTTAGGACTGGTCGGCCTGGTGTCAGGATAATGTGACTGGGTGGGACATCATGCTACATGTCTGTGGCATGATGCCCCAGTGCTAGACATCACTATAAACTGCCACACTGCAGACATCGTATGACTGAAAAATTGTTAAAGCTACGTTAAAAATACAAATCACACACACACACACACATT